>QGOG01007000.1:0-17655 GCA_003313185.1 Collybia sp. MG36 | reverse complement strand
CACGATGATCCCATGGCCGTGGCGACCAGGCGACAAACAATCTACGATGTTTGTATCACTGAAGATCACTCCTTGAGCTTCAAATGACTCGGATGGCTGAGTCACCTGGTTCGCGGCGCGAGTAAGCCTCAATATACTACTCATGAATTCGTCATCTTCGGAGATTGGTATCGCCTGAGGATATCCCCTTTTACTCGACGCGAGCCAAGGTCACGCGTGTTCTGATAAAGGCCCCCAGTCATGAATAACGGAAGCCCAACATTCGGTGAACACCACAAGAGGTGGGCTCTTGCTGAATTCAAATACCCAAGGGTGCATTCGAGGGGGAGTAATGATCTGCGGTTTCACGACCACGGGAACGGACGCGGAGGGATACCACGTCGGCTTTTTGGGAGCCTAAAATACGTTTGGAACCGCGACGCAGATTCGGGGCTGATAGCTCGTGTCCATCAATCTTAATCAGATAAATACTGGAGGCCCAAGGCACACACTCTCGCCTATTCCAAATTCACCTGTTTCCCGTTTCAGCCTTCGGGATAGCAATGCCGGTCATAATCGCGAGCAAGACGCACTCACCAGTCATTCCCCCAAATGCCCCACTCAAGAGCGTGTGCACAACCAGGCAAGTGCCGGTCCCCGCGCCCAGGCCCCGCCAGACACAGCAGCGGGTACACCTCGCCATCCTCCCCACTAAACCTGGAAAACTCCGCCCCATCCACGTCCGCGAGCCCGTCGTATCCCATGGCCTCCCCCATGTCTCCGTCCCCAGGCGCGGGATCCACGAGGACCATAACCCGCACCCCATTCTTGTGCGACTGCCGCAGCCGCGCGCGCGTCGCAGCGAGCTGCGCCAGACCCTCAATCCACCCCGCTTCGAACTCTAGACGTACTGCAGCGTGTGTGTCTGCGCTCAGCTGCGGGGGCATCGTGCAGAGAGAGCGTAGGTGCGGGAAGGGGGGCAGCACACGCACTTTTGCCGCTGGCCCTGGCGTTTTCGTATCAGATGGATGTAGCGCGGAGCTGGATGCGCGCGGAGGCTGTGTGCGGATAGATATGGTCGGCGCCGCGAGCCCCTTGCGGCCCTTCCGCGGTTTTTGTCCCCTTAATACGGCGGTTTCGGCGGTCTCTGCATTTGCCTCAGTGGTGGCGGCAGCAGCAGCAGCCAGCTGTGCGTGGATTTGCTCCAACCATAACCCAAGCCTGCGCTCTCTCTGCTTCGCCCGCTGCACGCCCACTAGTGCACATCTCTTTCCCAGCATCTTCCACTCGTCGCGCTTGCGCCCAGTGATGACAGGGCATCCGTCCAGTACGACGTGCTGTGCGCGGTGGAACCGGGCGAGCAGCATGTCCGCGTCCAATTCGGCGACCCCGCATGTGGAAATATCGAGGAGCACAGCGTGGGGGAAGGCGTGGGGGACGGCTGCGAGGCCGCGCGTGATGGGGCGCGAGGGAAGGCGCAACCGGAATGAAGCGAGCTGGGCGTCCTGTAGGGACCGCACAAGGATCGGAAGACACTTGTCGAGCTCGAAGAAAACCAGGGGTTGGGCGAATGCCTGGCTAGGCACGAGAGCTGGATCCAGTGGATCCTGCACGATAGATAGGGCCTCCAGCGACGCGGTGGACGGCCAATCCGATAGCGCGATGAGGGTAGAATCGAAATAAGATCCCTGGTGCAGAGTCTACGATAGACGTTTTTAGGAGAATAAACGTAGACGTACCTTGAGGAATTGGAAATAGGTTGCCCTCTGGACGCTGATTCCACGTTAGAAGCATAGTCCCAGATGAATAAGTCGCTCACTATGGACGGAACCGCAACGAGAGGCGTTTCAGCCCAGGGATAGGCTTGCTGAATATCTCTGCTACACGCTCCGGGTGGAAATTAGTCGGCCCGATCAACACGTTGAGGGACCAGACGTTGGGCAGCATTCGTATGAGATCAATCACAACCTCGGCGTCGGCGTTCCATGTCTCCAGAGAGAACTCCTGCACCCATGATGCCGCCGAATCGGATCCTGTGCGAAGCCGGCGGTAGAATTTGAGAACCTGGTCAGCGTTCTTCAACCTGACACACTGGAAAAGATGGAAATGGGAGATGGGCGCATTGGGGAGACAGCGGATGAGCGATAAGCAAGTTTCTTGAAGAAATTCGGACGGGAGCTGGTCAAGAATGGCAGAATACAGTTCACCAGGGAGAAAATCCAAGCCTGGCATGGGCTTGCTATGTACACGAGGTAAGCTGTTGACCCAGAGACAGAATGAGGTAAACAGTGTAACGCAAGTTTCCAATTGATATGCAAATACGTTCTGCCAAAGCGAGTGTACAGTAAAATAAGATAGACATCTCTAAATTTATCAGTCAACAGATTGCCATAGGTACGATGGTCCGCCCCCGCGTCCACGAGCCATGCCAGTGCCACGCTGGCCAGCCCCAAACATGCCCGGTCGCCGCACCTGCGTTCCCATCCGCATTCCCGGCTGCAGTTCCATTGCTCGCTGCAGGGGCGCGCCTGCCGCCTGTTGTTGCTGCGATGGTATTTGGTATGTCTGCTGTGGCTGCCCGTTCCCGTTCCCATTCCCATTCCCGTTTCCATTCCCGTCCCAATACGAGAGCGGCCGCCCATTCCAGCCGTCCCCACCTCCGTGTTGCGAAGGTGCCCGTCTAGATGAACTTGAGAGGAATGTCGAGAACCGCCCGCTTTCCACCCGGTGCACATCTACTGTGACACCACTTGAAGCGATACTCTCGGGGTCGATGCCCAGTATCCGCCTCAGATCTTCGTTTTCCCGCTCTAGTCGCGTAATCTCGCTCTCTCTATCCAAGGCCCAGTCACCCGAGTCTGGGGCACATTTTTCCTCCAGCGCCTCGAGCAGGAGATGTAATTCAGCCGGGTCGACACAACCAGCACCATCAAACTCGGGATCAAAGTGCGAGCATGGATCGTCGTCGAGGTGTTCACCCGCCATGGAGCGGAGAAGCCCGCGTAGGTGATGCGACAGACGCTGCAGGGAGCGCGAAACGTTCGTCGAGGTCGTCAGGTCTGTCGAAAGACTTTGACTCTCGCGCGCGAGAAGGAGCGCTTCGTAGTGTCGCGTGAGCGTGAGCTCGTGTTGTTGAGCTGCGAGCTGCCGAGCGCCTGGTATATTAATTACGATTGGCATTGGGAAGGGCTGTGTGATGGCGTACCGCATGATTCCGGAACTTCCCCATAATGGTTTCCATCGTAGATTCGTACTCTTTCAGCAACACGCTGAGTTGTTTGTTTTCGTGCAACAGGGTCTGATTCTCGATGATTATCTGAGCATTCATGCGTTCCACCTCAGACTCGAATGATTCTAGCTTCTGATAAACGGAGCTCTCCGATGTCGCCAAAACGCATGCACACCTTTCGAGATATCCGTGTTGTACCTTCTAAGCGCAAATCCAGATCCTGCATGTGCCGCGCCATCCTAAAAAAAACGCGGGAAATGACTTTTTGAAACTTGGAAAAAATGGCAAGCGGAACACACCTTGAGCGCACCCGCTTGAGTGCGAAGGTCGTTGGTGATCCGTTGGTTGTGGGCAAGTTGTTCGCTAAGTTCGTGGAGAATTTGCCATAGTCGCATAAATTCGTTGTCCATGGCGAGAGCTGGCGGAAGCTGCTTGAATCGAAAATACCTGGTGTCGATGGTGGCGGAGAACGTGTTGGGTGCTGTGCAGTTGTTTGGGACCAAGGCTAATGGACAACATCATCTCATCTTGGAAATTCGAACACGGTTCCCGCTCGGGGCCCCGGGCCCAATCCGTGGTTCTGATCAATCTCGGATCCCGCACCAGAGGTTTGAGTTTGATAAAAATCATTTGTATCGGACAATTCTACACTGCGTGCACAAAATATTTGGCGCCTTCATGTAAGTTGCACTAGCGAACAACCCGGCAAGGTTGAGCACAGTGTGAGCAACAATACATAGATTCTAGAATGACTCGGAGGCATTGCCAGGGTCGCAACGACAGTAGCGGAGATTTGGACAGTCAACTCTAAACCCAACAATTCCATGTTCCAAGGATCAAGAGGGGCCCTATTCAAGAAACCCCAAGCTGGCAGCGAGGTGAGGACTGTAGTGGGATCAAGGTCAATCGAGACTCGCCGTGTTGAAAGTGGCGGCCGTGGATACTAACCGCACACGGGCAGACTGAAATGACCTGAAACCAGCCCACGTTATGTAATTTTAATCAAGGGGTTTGCGGAGGCCGTTTGGTAAGGTAAGGTTCCCGTCCGAATGGAATTTTCTTGGAAATTCAATTGAAAGAGGCATCGTTTGGTAGGACCCAAGGCGCCGCCGATCCCCGAGGGATCTGACAAAGGATCCATTCGGTCCCTCCAAGTCTTCAAGTGACTCAACATGAGCTCATCACGGCGACTCGGATATATTGATCAGCGAACATGGGACCCCGGCGAGAGCCATGCTGGAAGTTTGATTCCAAATTTGGTGGTTTGAACACTTTGAAACCACGACACACCACCAATTGAAAAAGGAAGCAACCGAGAAATCGGATGCCGTCAAAGGGTGTCAGCCGGGGTCCCTGTCAACAACTATTCCATGCAAACAGCTATAAAGGGCTTTCGGTGAAAGAGAGCATTTTGCAAGTCCCCCATACCTGCTGTTCTCCTCTACGATGGCGGACCTCTCTAGTGGTCATCCCCCTGACGCGCGCGACGTGAAAGACAGCACGAGCTCATCCCAAGCAGTGGACATTCATCGCGCTGAGCATGAATTCAACGCTCTCTCCAGGAAACTGAGCGCTCGTTCAGATGAGGCTAGGCAACGAGAGTCAAGATCCACTTTGAACACTTCACATGATGTGGAAAAGGGGGCGACTGACAGCTCAAACGTTTTCAACCTTCGTGACTATCTGACGTCCTCGAACGATGCCAACCAGAAGGCTGGAATTAAACATAAAGTGGGGAAATGGATTCCTTCAATTGACATTGGATTGACAAAGGCCATAGCATGTCGGTGTGACCTGGGAGAATTTGCAGGTCGATGTCGCAGGTGGAATGAATAGTAAGGTATGTGATCTCAGCGAAGCCGCGGTGTCAAAGAGATTCCTGATTTACTCGCACACAAGTTCTACGTCGGGACACTTGGTGGTTGGTATTCTGCCTTACTCACACTACCCTATACTGACATGGAACACAGGCGCCATAATAGCATTTTTTATTGGACCACTCCTATGGATTTGGAGTTTAATTATGCCTCTCTTTCCCGCTAAACCCCAACCGACCAGAACGATTCTGCACAAGTTCAGTATATTTATCGCGTCTTCCACTTGGTAATTGACTCAGTCTTCAGATCGTCCGGGGTTTTGAAACCGGGAGAAATGTGCCTTGTTCTGGGTTGTCCAGGCTCGGGCTGCACAACATTCTTGAAGGCGATTGCCAACCAGCGACAGGGTTATGTCAGCGTTTCTGGCGATGTATTGTATGCGGGAATCGATGCACAGGAAATGGAGAAATATTATAAGGGCGAGGTGGTGTACAACCAAGAAGGTGGGTGGCTTTCGCCAATTGAGTTCTATCCCGAATTTATGTTGTTGCCAGACGACATACACATTGCCACTCTGACTGTTGCCCAGACGCTCGCATTCGCCTTATCTATGTGCGTCCATGTGTTCCCTAAATACTGCCCGAATTGATTTTGTTGGAAGGAAAACGCCTGGACCGAAAGGTCGTTTACCGGGTGTCTCGAAGAAGGAATTCGATAGCGAAGTGCAAGATACGCTCCTCCGGATGCTCAACATATCGCACACGAAGCAAACGCTGGTTGGGGATGAATTTGTTCGTGGGGTCTCTGGTGGGGAGAGGAAGCGAGTCAGTATTGCTGAAATGATGGCTACTCGCGCGCGTGTTCAGTGCTGGGATAATTCAACCCGCGGTTTGGACGCATCCACCGCCCTTGATTTTGTGAAATCTCTCCGAGTAATGACAGATGTCCTAGGACAAACCACTTTCACGACCTTGTGAGTCTGGGAGACCTTATGCTTTGCCATTTCTGATCGTTTCTTGGCAGTTACCAGGCCGGCGAGGGGATTTATGATCTGTTTGACAAGGTCCTGGTCTTGGACGAGGGCCGCCAAGTCTTCTATGGCCCGCCTTCGGAGGCCCGAGCATACTTTGAACGTCTTGGATACAGATCTCTTCCCCGTCAAAGCACCGCTGACTATCTGACTGGCTGTACGGACCCTAATGAGCGGCAATTTGCTCCCGGTCGTTCCATGCGCGATACACCCTCTTCACCCGAAGCCCTTGAGAGGGCATATCAACTGTCCCCTTACGCCCACGACAATGATACGGCTCGCGAAAAATACAAGATCTTGATGGAAACGGAACGAACTGATCAAGAAGCGTTTCGAGCCGCGGTCGCTGCAGACAAGAAGAGAGGTGTATCTCAAAGTAGCCCCTACACACGTGGCTTCATGGGCCAAGTGTGGTCCTTGACTGTACGGCGATTCCAGATGCGTATTCAAGATAAATTCCAACTGTACACCAGCTACACACTTTGTTTCGTGAGTGCGCCTGATACGATCTGATTCCATTAGTTTATGGATTTCGCATGTTCTTTTTCCAGGTGCTTGCATTTGTGATCGGCTCTGCATACTATAAACAACCGCTCACCTCCGCTGGCACATTTACAAGAGGAAGGTAAGCTGCGATGTACTTACTCACTGCACGGCGGGATCCCTGATTCGGAAACTCCAGTGTTATCTTTGCAGCCTTGCTGACAACATGCCTGGAGGCATTCGCGGAGGTGCGCATCCTAGTTTTTTATTTGCCCCCGGGATCTCATGTTCTTTCAGATGCCAATGATGATGCTTGGGCGACCGATCCTCCGGAAACAGGTACGTTGGTAATCTGCACAATGATTCGTCGTCTCATCGTGCTGTAGACTGGATATAGCATGTACCGGTCCCCTGCGATAGCCTTGGCAAATACTCTTTCAGATATCCCATTCTCCGCTGTGCGAATCTTGATCTTCAACATCATTGTGTACTTCTTGTCAGGCCTTCACCGCTCTGCTGGTGCTTTCTGGACTTTCCACCTCATCAATTACACCGCGTACCTGGTCATGCAAGGTTTCTTCAGGACGTTTGGTCTCATTTGTTCAGATTTCCACTCCGCATTCCGACTCGCTGTGTTTTTCATTCCTAACTTGTGAGTTTGTCGTCGTTGTTTAGACATGATCTGAAGCCTCCGTTCAGTGTTGAATATGCCGGTTACATGATTCCTGTGGCGAGTATGAAGAGATGGCTGTTCTGGATTGTAGGTAGCAGCTTCACCCTGTTGAACCCAGTGCTAATGACCAGATCAGTACTACATCAACCCCGTCGCCTATGGTATGTCCAATTGAATTTTTTTTTTTTTTGACTTCTCAAACACTACTCTGAAATTCAGGCTGGCAAGCGTGCATGGAGAATGAATTCAAGCGAATTTCGGTGCGCGCACATCCACACCCATATGTCCTAAATAATTCATCCGATATAGTTCATCTGTGATGGCAATTCTATTGTTCCGAGGAATATCTTGGGCCTCTCAAAATATCCGTGAGTATTCGTTGTTCGCCAACACTGCACAAACTAAGGTCTCATAGCACTGAATTGGGACCCAACCAAGCATGCACATTGTTTGGCGCAGAAGGTGGAAGTAACGTTATATCTGGGACGGCTTACTTGTCCGCTGGTTATGGTCTTGATGTCAATGACCTATGGCGGCGCAATTTTCTCGTTCTAGTTGGTTGTGTGCTTTTCTTCCAGCTTACACAAATCTTGGCATTGGAATTTTATCCTGTGAGTATTCAACTCGCGCTCACTGATGAATAATCCCAATAAATGTTGAAATAGCAATATGGGTCTGATCTGTCGATCAAAATTTTCGCCAAGGAAGATGAGGACACCAAGAAGAGAAACGAGGTCCTTCGACAAAGGAGAGCCGAAAGGCATGAAAAGCAAGCATCGGAAGAGAAAGAATATACTGCGCCTGCCCCTCCAAGGTCAGGACGCTCGAGATACAAATTCTATCCGCCTTTGAGTGCTAACCAATGTGCAGAGATGTAACTACCAAACGGAAGACCTTTACATGGGAACGCCTGAATTATCATGTACCATCTCCCAATGGACCGCTCCGTCTTCTTCACGATGTTGATGGATATGTCAAACCGGGAACCCTCACGGCCCTTATGGGGGCAAGTGGTGCTGGTGAGAGTGGTTCAGGAGATTGAAGTATATCTGAACCTTACTTGTTCCACCGTAGGTAAAACGACCTGCCTCGATGTCTTGGCTCAACGCAAGAACATTGGTGTTATTTCTGGAGATGTTCTTGTTGACGGACGCCCTCTGGATTCGGATTTTGCGCGAGGCACAGCTTATGGTATGTTACTCTGCCGCCTATTTAGGTATAATGGGTAACTGAACTGGTGTAGCTGAGCAAATGGATGTGCATGAAGGTAAAATGATTTCGCTCGTTCGATAGTGATAGCTAACCACTGCCCCAGGCACTGCCACTGTCCGAGAAGCCATGAGATTTTCCGCCTACCTACGGCAGCCTGAATCAGTCTCTCAAGAGGAAAAAGACGCTTATGTGGAAGAAATGATCGAACTTCTGGAGCTCCAGGACCTCGCGGAAGCTCTGGTCTTCAGTCTCGCAATGGAAGCACGCAAGCGCTTGACTATTGGTGTTGAACTTGCGAGCAAGCCCGAACTTCTACTATTCCTGGACGAACCAACATCCGGCCTTGACGCACAAAGTGCTTGGAACCTCGTCCGTTTCCTGAGAAAGCTCGCCGACCAAGGCCAGGCCATTCTTTGCACCATTCACCAGCCATCGTCCTTATTATTCGAGAGCTTTGACCGACTGCTCCTCCTCGAGACAGGTGGAGAAACAGTCTACTTTGGGGACATTGGTCAAGATTCGAGTGTCGTCCGCCAGTATTTCGCCCGGCATGGTGCCCACTGTCCACCCAATGTCAATCCAGCCGAATACATGTTGGAGGCTATCGGAGCTGGTGTAAGCCCCCGCATTGGTGACCGTGATTGGAAAGACATCTGGAGAGAATCCCCGGAATATCAACAAGTTCAGGCGGAAATCACTACCATCAAACGCGACGCATTGGCCCATCCACCAACCGATCAGAAGGCAAGGAGCACTTGTAAGTGGTCAAGCGAATCCCAGCAACATTCGAAACATTGATGGCCTTTCGCGCAGTCGCAACTTCCTTCCTTTACCAGTTGAAAGTCGTTGTCAAAAGGAATAACGTTGCATTGTGGAGATCCCCTGATTATATCTTCACTCGTGTCTTTTTATGCTCCTTTGTTTCCTTGTTTGTATCACTTTCCTTTTTGCAATTGGGTAACAGTGCTCGGGAGCTCCAATTTCGAGTCTTCGCAATGTGAGCCTTCATCTTCTTGCGAACGGTCAACAGCTGAACTTTGATTTTCAATAGCTTCTGGGTAACATTCCTACCAGCAATTGTAATGGTGCAAATAGTACCCCTGTTCATTTTGAATCGAAGTAAGCTGTCAAGCTTCATTTTCTTGAATTTTAGCTGACATTGCGAAGCCATTTTTATTCGAGGTATGTTTTATGAAGAGCTGGGACGTACAGCATTAACTAAGAGTCTCAGAATCCTCGAGCCGCATGTACTCTCCTTACGCGTTTGCGATTGGACAGCTGCTTGGCGAGATTCCATATAGCGTTGGCTGCGGGATCATCTATTGGCTTCTCATGGTGCGTTTGACTGGTCTTAGGATAAATGCTACGTTCTGATCATCCCTAGGTATATCCTATTGGCTTCGGACAAGGAAGTGCTGGGACGAATGGCACAGGATTCCAACTTTTGATTATCATTTTCATGATGATCTTCGGTGTGACTCTGGGTCAACTCATCGCTGCGTTTGCTCCGAGTGTTCAGGCAAGCCTGCTCACTGCTAATAGTTTTAGTCTCAATTGATTGAGCTCATCTCAGGTTGCTGTTTTGTTCAACCCACCGATCGTCCTTATTCTCACCACCTTCTGTGGTATAACCATTCCATATCCGACTCTCCTTCATTTCTGGAAGAGTTGGCTTTATCAACTTGATCCCTTCACGCGGACACTTGCTGCCATGCTTTCCACTGAACTCCAGTCTGTCATTTTGCCCTTCCGCCCTGACAAACCCTGACACCATTCCAGCGGTCTTGTCATCAAATGCAAGAGCGACGAGTTTACTATTTTCGATCCACCAATCGGTCAAACGTGCAGCGCCTGGGCCAACGACTTTGTTCAAACCGTTGGAGGATACATCGACAACCCAAGTGACACATTAGCGTGCCGATACTGTCAATACAAGACTGGTGATGATTTCTTCGTGCCCTTGAATGTCCAATACTCGCATAGATGGCGGGATGCCTTCATTCTCTTTTCTTTCTTTGGTTGGTTTATTATTTCCTCCACCATTCAAGTTATTGATTAGTTCGCCCTTAGTTTTCAATCTTATAGTTACCGTCCGTAAGTGCCAATCATTTGATACTCATGGAAATGACACTGAATCTTTCTCCAGTTGCGTCCCGTTATCTTCGGTATTCAAGACGATAATTGTCTTGTCATGACACACGTGCATAGCATAGAGTATATTCAACGACGAGTGGAATCACGCGCATGCTTCATGTCCCTTTTCTTGGATTAGGGAAGTCACGAGTAGTATTTCGAGATAATTGTAGATGTGATACACAACGTTGTTGGAAATTTACATTCTACGAATGAGTTTGAATTATCGTTACACATTGATGTATCGCGATTGTGAGGGGGTATATAATCCTCGCGGCGAGGAAACATTCATTGCTGTTTTGGTCCGTGATGGAACTGGCAGTAATGTGAGCGTAAGGAATATTCGCTTTCGTATATACTTACAATGTCGCGGAGCTGCGACTGCGCGTCGTTGAACTGTTTCTCGAGGAACTTTGACTAAAGTAGGATTGGTGGCAATAATTGAAAAAGAAGGATCCTTCTGACCTTTTTGTTGAGGCTGTTGATATCATCAGTCAATTCTTTTTCCTGAGATTTGAGTTCGTCTTCCATAGTTTTCCGAGGTGTCATCATGAACCTGGGCATAGATCTTTCTTGAATCTGAAAGACCTAACTCGGCCTAATTTGCTACGCACATTTTGCCAACGCCTTTATACATCTTGACGTCGCCGCTCATTTGGCTGATCTCACTAATTGTGAGTTGTAGGATGCGCCGTTCACGATCTTTGGTGGCGGACTGTTGTAACGAGACATTGAGTGCCCTCTGTGATTGAATCGCGGTCTGTTGTATTTGGACAAGGATCTGAACGCGACAGATCTATTGAGACAATGACTTGTAGCAGACCGGGGGGTAAGACCTTTCTCAAAGTATCATCGGATAGGCCGGACATGGATGTTGTCGTCGTTGAGGGTGAGCTATGTAGTCAGAACCAGCAGCGCTTATTTTGAAATTTGAATTGAAGTGTGATCGGCCGGAGTTGCAAAATATTTCGCGCTTCTTTGCTCAACCGCGTCGAGCCTGTCAAATCCATAGTCTCTTGTGCGGGTCATTCGATATTGCTCAAAGTATATTCCCTACATTGTACTTCATATACATCTCGCATCTCCAGAGCACATGGCTTCCTTCGAGGATTACGACGAGTTTGGAAACTACATCGGCGCTGATCTGGACTCGGACGATGAAGAGGAGGTGCCCCAAAACCAGTTTGTTCCGCAGTCCGAACCTGCACCCCTACAAGGCTACGACGACGATGATATGCAGGTCAATCAAGAGAATGCGCTCATGGAAGTAGATGGTTCGTGGCAAACTATCCACAGAGAGTCTAACCGCGTCCAACAGCCATTTGATACACTAGAACCTGTGCACAACGCGGTCGTCCTTCATGAAGATAAACAATATTACCCATCAGCCTCGGACGTGTATGGGCCCGACGTGGAGACTCTTGTTCAAGAGGAAGACGCTCAACCTCTGTCCGAACCCATCATAGCACCAATAAAGGTGCGAAAATGGGTGGTAGTGGAGAAAGACATGCCCGAGACACGCTTCGATAAAGGGTATGGTCTATCAAATCAGCTTAGGGTTCTTACGAACCGTGGAATCTCACAGGTTTCTGTTGAACATGATGAGTTTCCCAGAAATGATTCGAAACGTTGCAGTTGTGGGGCATTTACACCACGGGAAAACGGCTTTGATGGATATGCTTGTATTCGAGACTCACAAACTGATATGGGACGCGGATAAACCAGTGCGCCATTTTGCAATTCTCACAGTGGTCTGTTTTTTTACGGTCCAATTCAGGTCCGTTACACGGATACACATATTTTGTCGAGGGAACGCGAGATTTCGATTAAATCATCCCCAATGTCACTTGTGCTCTCAACGACTTCGGGAAAATCGCACCTGGTCCATTTCATAGATACACCGGGTCATGTTAACTTTGTCGACGAGGTGGCGGCTGCCATCCGTCTGGTTGATGGAATCTTGCTTATTGTTGATGTTGTAGAGGGAGTAAGTACTCCGCTCTCATCTGACGCGTCTTTTAATAATCTCATAATATAGCTCATGGTTGGGACAGAATCTGTGCTCCGCTATGCACTCCAGGAAGGCGTCAAAATTACGCTCGTCGTAAATAAGATTGATAGACTCATTCTCGAGCTGCGAATCAAGCCTGCCGATGCGTACTACAAAATCAAGCACACAATCGAAGAGATCAACACATTTATCACGTTAGAGCTCGTAGGCTGTCTGGTTCATCAACTCATTGAGATTTTGTAGTGCCATTGACCCCGACCCAGAGCTGAGACTTAGCCCCGAAAACGGGAACGTCGCGTTTGCAAGCACTGACATGAATTGGTGCTTTACACTCCGTTCATTTGCGCAGATGTATGCCGACACATTTGGTACCACGAATTTGTTCGCACTTGTCCATTTTGATTTACCTTTTCATAGGATCTGTGGATGTGAAATCATTCGCTGACCGACTGTGGGGAGACATTTATTTCAATGACGACACTCGCAAATTTACCCGCAAACAAGCTGACCCTGAAACTGACCGGACATTCGTACACTTCATCCTGGAACCACTATACAAGCTCTACAGTAATGTTCTCAGCGAGGAAACGGAGATGCTCAAGGAAACACTCCATGGACTGGGCATTCAATTAAAGCCCATCATGTATAAAATGGATGTCAGGCCTCTGTTGAAGGTTGTGTTGGATCAATTCTTCGGAACCTCGACGGGCCTGGTGGATGTTATTGTGGAACATATCCCCTCACCTGTCGCTGGTGCTGATACAAAGGTACAGCCAGTGTACTGCACGGGGGCCATTTACTAACGGACGATTTAGATCACTGGAACATACAGCGGTCCTCACACTTCAGAGCTAGTGGCCTCGATGAAAGCCTGCGATGCTGAGGGACCGGTCATGGTCCAAATTACCAAACTCTATCACACCCCAGACGCCCAGTCCTTCCATTCCTTTGGGCGTGTGATGAGCGGCACTCTCAGAAAGGGAATGGAGATCAAAGTCCTGGGCGAAGGATATTCACCAGAGGACGAGGAAGATATGCTCAAAGCCATAGTAGAAGATCTTTGGATTAGCGAATCAAGGTATAACTTCCACGCTGGTCATTGGCAAGCGTTAATAACTATGGATAGATATCAAATTCCTGCTACTGAAATACCTGCCGGAAATCTTGTCCTAATTGGTGGCGTCGACGCGTCCATATCGAAGTCCGCAACTCTAGCATCTACTGATATCGACGAGGACCTTCACATATTCCGGCCGATAAAACACATGACACAATCGGTCCTAAAAATCGCCATTGAGCCCATTGCACCTTCTGAACTCCCCAAGATGTTGTCTGGGCTGCGGAGCGTCAATAAATCATATCCCTTGCTGTCAACGAAAGTTGAGGAAAGCGGTGAACACGTTGTCATTGGGACTGGTGAACTGTATCTCGACTGTGTCATGCACGATCTTCGTCGCCTATTCTCCGAAATCGAAATCAAGGTTTCAGATCCTGTTACGAAGTTCTGCGAGACAGTGCTGGAAACCAGCGCACTGAAGTGTTATGCGGATACACCAAACAAGAAGTAAATTTCCGCTTGGTTGA
Source organism: Collybia sp. MG36 (assembly GCA_003313185.1). Lineage (NCBI taxonomy): Eukaryota > Fungi > Basidiomycota > Agaricomycetes > Agaricales > Clitocybaceae > Collybia > Collybia sp. MG36. Next base: position 3,504 of record QGOG01007000.1, on the reverse strand, counting down.
TTTTGAGCACTTGGGCTAATTAAGTTACAGGAACAAAATCACCATGATTGCGGAGCCATTAGAACGAGGTGTTGCGGAGGATATTGAACGAGGCCGCGTGAATATGCGAATGCCTGCCAAGGATCGTGGTAATTTCTTCCAGGAGAAATACCAATGGGATCTACTTGCCTCTCGGTCAATATGGGCCTTTGGGCCTGACGAGAATGGCGCAAATATTCTGCTAGATGACACTCTCCCCTCTCAGGTGTGGATAGGTTTGATGGTAGTTCTATGGTTTGATTGATACTCTATTCAGATAGACAAGAAGCTACTGGGCACAGTTAAAGAACACATCAAACAGGGCTTCCAGTGGGGCGCCCGCGAGGGCCCTCTATGTGACGAGCGTATGATTATTATTCTTTTTGACAAATCAGTACCAATTGACAGCCCACTTCTAGCGATGCGCAATGTCAAATTCCGCCTCCTAGACGCCACATTAGCGCAGGAGCCTATCTTCCGTGGCGGTGGGCAGATTGTACCCACCGCCCGACGAGTTTGCTACTCATCATTCCTAATGGTATCGAATTACCATACGGATATATATCAAACTCACGGACTTTTACATAGGCCACTCCTCGGTTGATGGAACCCATCTATTATGTTGAGGTCCAGGCACCCGCTGACTGTATATCAGCAGTATATACTGTCCTCGCTCGTCGACGTGGACATGTCACACAAGACATACCAAAGGCAGGATCTCCATTGTATACGGTCAAAGCTCTTATTCCCGTGATTGACGCGAACGGCTTTGAAACTGATCTGCGTACTGCTACGCAAGGACAAGCATTTTGTCTCCAAGTGTTTGACCATTGGTCGATTGTGCCAGGTCGGTGATGGCTTTCACACGAGGCGTTTTGTGTGGGTTAACCACGAAGTAGGTGATCCCACGGACACAAGTATCAAACTTCGGCCACTTGAGCCAGCCTCTGGTCAGGCGCTCGCGAGAGATCTTGTGTTAAAAACCCGCCGAAGGAAGGGTCTCGGCGAACAGATAGCCGTGTCGAAATATTTGGACGACGAGTTTGTGGTGAATCAGCAGAGTTGGACACGTTGCGCATCCTCTGATGGGACGTTTTTACAGCTCGCGCTATCAGCCTCTGGGCATGCAGACCTGCTTGGATAAAGCGTACATGAATTAGTGATCTGTATACTTTCCATAATGAATATTCTGTTCCTTGTAAACTGAGTGATGGGGGTAACCTGCCGCCAGCCGAGACTGGCCGACCTCTGATGGGATCCCGCTCACGTGGGGTGTGGGAGATTAGTGGTTACCAGAATATTGCCACGTATGCGGGAGACAAAATAAAGTATTTAGGAACACGTCTCTGCTTGCGTCCAATTTACACCTCATTCACCCACTCGCTCCTACCCTTTCTGTTTCATACTTCACTCGGCCCTTCGTACCACCATGCGAAGCGTAGCGCTCTCCGTCATTGCAATTGCTGCCTCTGGCGCATTGGCTCAAACCGACGCCGCCCCGAAACCCACCTTCACAGTATGTATTTTTCAGAGGGCATTCGGCATTGTGTGAATTCATATATCATTACAGCCCACTGAGATCAAGGCACCATTCATCGAACAATTTACCGATGACTGGGCCGACCGCTGGACGCCTTCCGAAGCCACAAAGAAGACACCGGTTGGCGGTGAGACATTCAGTTACGTCGGTCAATGGGATGTCGAGGACCCGGCTATTTCTGTCATTGAGGGAGACAAAGGTCTTGTTGCCAAAAGCAAGGCCGCCCACCATGCTATCTCCGCTCCTTTTGCTAAACCCATTGCCTTCGCCGACAAACCTCTTGTTGTGCAATACGAGGTAAAATACCAGAAGGGTGGGAACTGTGGTGGTGGATATGTCAAACTCCTCGAAGATGGCTTCCAGACCAGCGGAAAGGAGTTTTCGGACACCACACCCTGGGTCATCATGTTTGGACCTGATCTCACATGTCCTGGCACCAAGGTTCGTTCCAGCGGACGCAATTATTGATACCAATTTTAAATACTGTGCTTCAGGTGCATTTCATCTTCCGTTACAAGAGCCCAAAGACTGGTGAAACGGAGGAGAAACACCTCAAGATTACCCCTCGTCCCACTATCGAGAAATTAACCAACCTGTATACTCTTATAGTCCAGTATGTGCATCTACACATCTTCTTAACCAACTAACTAACCCATTTCTAGTCCTAATAACACTTACAACGTCCTCTTCAATGGCGAGAGTGACAAAACTGGAAGCCTTCTCGAAGACTTCGAGCCTGCTGTTAATCCGCCCAAAGAAATTGACGACCCTGAAGATTCCAAGCCCACCACCTGGGTTGACGAGAAGACGATTACGGATCCCGATGCTTCCAAGGTTGGTAGTGTTTAGTGGAAATGTTTATAGCCAGTCTCACGTAAGACAACACTAGCCTGATGACTGGGACGAGGATGCACCATACGAAATTCTGGATGAGGATGCTACCAAACCCGAGGGCTGGTTGGATGACGAACCAATGACCATCCCCGATCCTGGTAGGTCCTTCTAGCCCAGCCTGCCCATGACGCTAAAGTCTGCCTTAGATGCCGCCAAACCTGAGGAGTGGGATGATGAAGAGGATGGTGATTGGATCGCCCCAACCGTCGCGAACCCCAAATGTACCGAGGCCCCCGGATGCGGTGAATGGAAACGGTGGGTTTTCATTCTGTCCACCTAAATACTTCAATTTACTTGGCTCCATAGTCCCTTCAAGGCCAATCCCGCCTACAAGGGCAAATGGTTTGCTCCCATGATTGATAACCCCGCATACAAGGGTGAATGGGCTCCACGCAAGATCCCTAACCCCAACTTCTACGAGGATCTCACTCCCATCAAGACCCTCAACAAGATTGTGAATTCTTTTCCTTCACGTAACATGGTCTGGTACTTACTGATCTCAGGGTGGTGTCGGAATTGAACTCTGGACCATGACCGAGGATATTCTCTTCGATAACTTGTATGTTGGTCACTCCGTCGAGGACGCCAAGAAGCTTGCCTCGGAGACCTTCGAGATCAAGAAACCCCTCGAAGTAACCGCCGATAAGCCTGAGACTACCGAGGACGATGACGACACTGAGACTCCCAGCTTCCAGGAAGACCCCATCTCATTTATTCGCCAAAAAGTCCTTACTTTCGTTGACCTCGCCAAGCTCGACCCCCTCCTTGCCTTGAAGACTCACCCTGAGACTGGTGCCGCTCTTGCTGGTGCTCTGTTCACTCTCTTCGGTATGTTGGGTGCCCTCTTTGGCCTCATCGGCGGACAATCGAAACCCGTTGTTACCAAAGTCAGTTCCCCTTATCTCCCTTTCCTACTCCACACTCATTGCATTCCAGTCCTCCAAAAAGACTGATGCTCCCACTCCTGATGACAAGAAAAAGACCGAAGCCGCACCTGTGGCGGCCGCCGGTGATGAGAAGAAGGATGAGGGTAGCCTCAAGAAGCGCAATGT
>QGOG01006957.1:0-13858 GCA_003313185.1 Collybia sp. MG36 | reverse complement strand
CATCTACTTGGATTGTAAGATAGCGTGTCGTGCCACAACGCCGAACACAAGCAAATCTGGAATCACTTCGGAAACATGTGGCGGAGAATCGGCCGGCATTCAACGAACTCCTCGACATGTTGAAGGTCGAGGTGGAGATATATTCCCGGTGCTTGTTGTGATCGATGCGCTGGACGAGACTGACATTCAACCCCGCTTCTCCAACACTTCCAGGCGTTACCCAGCCTCCACCTTCAAGCCTACATCACGTCCTAATACGATCAAACATTTCAAAAACGCATCCCAGCTAGCCGGTGCTACGGAATTCGGGAAATACGTGATAAAGCTTGAAGCGCCGACGCGGGTTCGTCGACAATTTCAAAGGGGAGCTGGCGTGGCGTGCCAGTTAGCATGATGGTGTGCTTGCGTGATGGACGACAAGGGCTGATGATAGGCTTGGATCGTCGAGGTTGTTAGCATCCGGAAATCGGAAAGACGCCGTATACCCGAAGCCATCACTTTGGACGCTGCAGAGCAAAGACCTGTACGTAGCCGTGTGTCTTTCATCTCCTTTTCCAGTCACCTGGCTTGTTCGTGCACCCAGCTCACCACCTCCGGGGGACGCAAGAACCGGACATGAGCGAGCCTCTGCTGCGTGGTGCTGGTGCCACACGAGATACGGATTGCCTGGCTAGGGTCGAAGCAGGACTGGTCAAGTACATCATACACAGTTGAGATGTGCGAACGTGCTGGGGCCAGACGTGAGATCCGAGAGCCCGGACGCAGCCTCTGCGCGGACAGCGCTCCCTACCTGAGCGCCCATGACCTAGCAAGCGCCACCATCGCCACTGACCGGGAACCCGACAAGATAACAACTTGACTTCCATTACAAGTTCACAGCAGGAGATACACAGCGGAAAGGCAAATCACAGCCAAGACCGAGCCGAAATGCAGCACTCCCGCCCCATTGGGTGCTCCCGTGGCCCACTGCAGCTTCGGATCCGCGACCGTGACGAACGGAACGAGGGTGCCGGTGAATGCGCCCGTGTAGGATGAGGTGGTCACCGCGTTGATTGTCTTACCCGCATATTCACATAACGCCCCACCACCCCGAAATATGCACGTTTCGGTGACCACCCTATCCGTCTCTGAGACGACGTAGTGAAAGCCAGACCTGTCCTGGATGATGGTACCTGGGGGACTTCATCAGCTCAACTTGCTGAAGAATTGGCACAGTCAACGCACGTGCGTATATGGTGGGTGTTGTGAGGAGCGTCACAGTCGTGGTTCCCTCTGGCACCGCATAGAGGGTTTCAATGAACGTGCCAACATATGTTGTGGAGCCACCTGAATCCACACCGACCGCCGCGATGGTGGCTGTTTGGGAGAAGATAGGAGGGGTGTCGGCTGGGCCGTATACATTGTATATTGTCACGTCGGCCCAGGCTGTCGATCAGGAGGTCAGAGGCTGGGTGCCTTGTTCGTGAGCGGGAGGATGTACTCACCAGCGGCGATGTGAGCGACGAAGGAGAGAATCATCATTGCATTGGGCCCCATCTCGTTCGCAAGGCACATATCATGGTCGTCCTTTTCTCAAGTTCTTTTCAATCGCGTGCAAAGAGGACCCCGGGAGCGAGCACCGCACCAACCTGGCAGTGCAAATCTAAGAATATCGACGGGAAGAACGGTGAAATATGCCACTGCCCTGTGCTTCGCAAGCATCCGACGATGTCCCATGGTTATTGGGCAAGTCAACGATCTGATGTGGATAATGATCTAAATGATGGCCCAGGAGCAGACGAGCCGTGTATTAATTCCATAATTGAGCCCCAGCTCGTGCTACCAGTGGATACCCATTTTTTGGTGCTGCCCGTTTTGGCACGACCCCCGAGTGGTATGACAGGCGACCGTTACAAGAGATACCACTGTGCAGCGCTCTGGCAGCCGCATTGGGAACTGCACTGGTGGGGGGGTCTATGGTCGTTGAGCATGGCAAGTAGATTAGTGGTCGTTAGTGAATTTACTCACTAGCGGCTACGAAATTGATATTGGAGGACTTAAAAATTACCGTAAATTGGACTCTATCGTCTCGTCGTTGCGTTCTCCCTCCGCGACCGGGACCCCAGGATACTTTGGTAAACCCCAACATGGAAATGGTCACACTGTCTCTTGCGATGGAAGCTGCCATTATTGACATGACGTGGGATGGACGTGAGGAGAATGGTAGTTGGGTTCTGTCATACGGCCTGGGGTGCATCAGTGTCATCAGGACTTGGGAAGGTGCGCCTTGTTCAAGATGTTTTGTTATGGGCACTGGCATCGTGCGACGCTGTCTTGATGACATATAGATAACATGCAGATTGATCTGCTCGTTGTTTGGTTGTTGCCAGTTCTACAATGCTCATGGGCATTTGATTCCCTCAGCGTGGTGTCGATTGTGCACTGTAGCCTGCGTTTTGGACGGACAGTCGCCCCAGCGAGTCTGAGTCATGTTGATTTCCCCTCTGTTTGCCAACCTTGGATTTTATCACTCATGCATTCATGCTTGAAACGTGAGCACCTCCACTTCCTGATTGCCGAACCGTCACGGGTATTAAAAATATGATTCATCACCATAGCCACCCCACATCGTTCCTCAACTTCACACGAGCTGCGATATGATCAAAAAAAAAAAACTCAAAACGCGTTCCGGCCGGCCATACACAAGAGTGTTTCGGGAAGCTCGCGCCGACATCGAGCGCCGATTCGAGTGCGTAACGATTTCACAGGAAAGCTGGAGGGGCGCGTCGGTGAGCAGGACGCGTGTTTGCGCGATGGTCTGGAGGGACTGGGGGTAGTCGAGATTGGTGAGCACATAGGAATCGGAGGTCGCCGGGTTAGAAGCTGCGTACCTGAAGTTACTGTATAAGCCTCCAAAGATCACCACGATATCAACCAAGGCCGGAGTGGTGCTAGGACTCAGGACATCCCATCATGACACACTAGCTGAACGCACAACGCTCGCGCCAAAATCCTGATGCGCTCTATCCGCAAACGATTCGTAAACGGGCAACATACCCGCCGCAGTCGCCGCCTTATCAAAACAGATTCCATCTGGGCGACCCCACTGGAAATGAATCAACATCCCTCTCGGCGTCCGCGTCCCCCACGCGCCATGCTCCGTCGCGGTGCGTCCGAGGATCTTGACATTCTGGTTCGCCGGGGCGGCCTTCCGCAGCGCTGCGATTCAGGCTTTGTAGTTCGTATCGGGTTGGCTGCTGATGGCACCGCCGGGACCAAAGGGTATGTTGTTGGGGACGAAGATGTGTTTTCTTGTATCCCGGTGGGCGGGAGATGGGTCAGCGCGCAGCAGCGAGGTGTGATGGAGAATAAGACTCACCCAGATATTACAGATTTCCCACCCCACGCGGTTTGCAGAGGGGTAGATGTAGAGAGGGAAGATGACCCCAGAAGAGAGAAGGGCAAACGAGGTATAGAGTTGGAATGGGGGAGTGGAGGCATCGAGTCTCAACTTCGTACTTGCGAGTATACCCGGGAGGCAATTTGATATCACCATTCGACTCGAAGAGTCAGGCCACCCGGTGCGAGCAGAACTTGAAGCTTGAAGTTGGATGCCTTGGATATATATGCATGAGTCGGAAAAAGATGGTGTTTGACGCTATTGTATTGAGAAGGCATCGGTGTCTGACAGAATCACGAGGAGGCGCGGATGCGGCGAATGGCTATGTCTCAAGTTGCTCGAATCCTAGTCTACGTGTCCGCTACTCTAGTCTAGGATGCCGCATACCTGAAGTTGCCACTTTTGGACGCTACAGAACAAAGAGCTGCACGTAGCCTCCATGAGCTCATGTGTACATTCACCTCATTTTCTCTATTTCTCCTTTCACCTAGCTTGTCCGTGCATCCAGCCCACCGCCTCCGGGGGACGTGAAAACCGTGCATAAGCGAGCCTCCGCCGCGTGGTCCTGGTACTACACAAGACACGGATTGGCTAGGGTATCGCCCATCTGCCAGCGCGTGCGGGTCCCAGTGCCTCGGGGTTGCGTGCTACCGCCCCGAAGCAGGATTGGCCATCATCACAGGTGGCACCCCCAGTTGGGATGAAAAAACGTTCTGGCGCCAGGTGTAAGATCCAAGAGCCCGGATCCAATCCCTGTGCACGGACAGCGCTCTGTGCTCAATCATCCATAACCTACCCACGAGCGTCGCCATCGCTCCTAAACAGGCACTCGACACGATAAAAGCTTGACTTCCATTACGAGCTCACAGTAGGAGATACACAACGGAGAGGCAAATCACAGCCAAGACCGAACCAAAATGCAGCACTCCCGCCCCATTGGGTGCTCCCGTGGCCCGCTGCAGCGTCGGATCTGCGACCGTGACGAACGGAACGAGGGTACCGGTCAATGTCCCCGTGAAGGGCGAGGTGGTCACCGCGCCGATCATCTCCCCCGCGTATTTACAGGACGCCCCACCACCCTCGAATATGCACGTTTCGGTGACCACCCTATCCGTCTCCGATATGACATAGTGGAAGCCGGATTTGTCCTGGATGATGGTGCCTGGAGGACCCCATCTGCTCAACTTGCGAGAGAATCGGCACAATCAACACACCTGTGTGTGTGGTGGGTGTTGAGATGAGCGTCACAGTCGTGGTTCCCTCTGGCACCGCATAGAGGGTTTCAATGAACGTGCCAACATATGTTGTGGAGCCACCTGAATCCACACCGACCGCCGCGATGGTGGCTGTTTGGGAGATCACAGGAGGGGTGTCAGCTGGGCCGTATACATTGTATATTGTCACATCGGCCCAGGCTGTCGATCAGGAAGTCAGGAGGTGGGCGCCTTGTTCGTGAGCAGGGGAATGTACTCACCAGCGGTGACGCAAATGACGAAGGAGAGAACTATCATTGCATTGGGCCCCATCTCGTTCGCAAGACGAATGTCAGAATCGTCTATTTCCCACATTCTTTTCAATCACGTGCAAAGCGGACCCCGGGTAAGAATATCGACCAAAACGCCTGAGCGGTGAAATATACCACTCTCCTGTGCTTCGCGAACATCTGACGATATCCCATAGGTACTGGGGTTCATGATCGTTGAGTTTGGTAAATAGACGAGCGGTTGTTCGTGGGAGGGTGTGCTTACCAGCGGCTGCGAGGTTGATGTGAGAGGACTCAAAATTATCGTAAATTGGACTTGATTGTCTCGTCATTGCGTTCTCTCTCCGCAATCAGGACCCCAGGATACTCCGGGAAACCCCAACGTGGCAATCACCACGTGGACGTGGGATGGACACCCAGGACACTGGGGAGAATGGTAGTTAGGTTCTGTCAGGGTGCATAAGCACATGCCAGTGCTATCAAGGTGCGCCTTGTTCGAGGGATTTGAGAATTCCACCATCGCCGCATCCAGGTACTCGCGAATATAGCCCAGGATTTTATCCCACGTCGAGCTGTCAGAGTGAGCCAGGCCAGTTTCCGCGCACCGGGGTGCAGTGTTACTCTTCTATCCACGCGCTGGATTGGATGCCGGTGTCGAGGGCAGGGGACAATCGGGGCACTGTCCATAGGTGGGGCGCGACCACGCCCGTGCATAATAGCTTCTCCCACGCTTAGCGATCTTGATGTTTGTTGGACGCGACGCGCTAAATGGCATCAGTTAGTTGAACATTGTGCGGCTATACCAGGAGGCCACATCATAGAGAGGTGAACCGCAGTAAGCTCCGGGTTTTGTGGTGAATGGAACAACCTCAGCAGACCTCTTGTACGCGTCGCAAATGTTACAGCTGCCCAGTTGACCTCCCGGCGTGAGTAATATTATAGCAAAATATACACCACAGATAGGCAAATGATAGCCAAAGGCGAAGCAAGATACAGCGCTCCCGCCGCGTTGGGCGCTGTGAACGGGGTGAGCCCGGGGCCTTTGAGTGTAATATACGGGACAACTGCCCCAGTCGTCGTATACCGAATTGTGGTACCATAGTCCTTGAGCTCCCCAGTACACGTCCCCTTCCCGTCCGCCCCGAATACGCAGGACTCGACGGCCACGCCTGCTGAATCCGAGTAGCTGTAGAGCGCCCCTGATTGGTTCTCAACCAACGTATCTAGAGGCCGAATTTAACTTAGAGTGGAAGTTATACGATGCGGGCGCACATGTGTATGTGGTGGGTGCAGAGCTGATTGTGGTGGTTGTGGTCGGGTCTGTGTGCATGACGGGGTTTAATTCGATCACCTGGCCAATGTAGGTCATGGATCCGCCCCGATCGACGCCGATCGCCGAAATGGATAGTTGCTGCGGGACAATGGAGGTATCAGTAGGGAGGACAGCGACTTGGTGCAGTGTTACATCGGCTGTGACGTTGAAGTTTGGGTTACGGGGTGGGGGGTGAGCGCACCGTTATTCGACTTGGGGGGAACGCACTCACCGACAGTGGCGAGACTGGTAGCGAGGAGAATCATCATGATATTGGGCCCCATCTCGTTTGCAAAACGTCAGGCTTTCGAGTTGAAAGTGGCTCGTTGGCTCGTGTTGCTGTTATGAGGGCTCAAACCCTGGTTCCACGCATCGACAGGGACGAAAAGCGCCGTTCCGCCCAGGACCCGGATAGGCATGGGTTCACTCATCATGCACCATGGATGGATGATCTGTCGATGATTGATTTGCTCATCGTTTGGTTCTCGCCAAACTCTACAATGGTCGCCGGTTGATTTCCTCAGCGTGATGTCGATTGTGTACTGTAGCCCGCGCTTTGGACGAATGGTTTTTCAGCTCTGAGCCATTCTCACCCCTTCCATGTTGGCCAGCTTGTAGTACCAGCATCAAGTTCTCCATTGATGCTTGCATCACGCGATCGCAGACTATTCGAGTACACTGAAAATACGACAGAAACTAGCCGAAACAAACTACAAAGCCAGAAATACTTACCATCACCCCGCATCTCTCTCCAACTTCACACAGGCTGCGATATAATCAAAAAGCTCAAAAGCGCATCCCAGCTCACCGGGACAACCTGGTATGCAACGGCGTTCGGGAAGTAGGTGATGAAGCTCGCACCGACGTCGAGCGTCGACGCCAGCTCGTCGACAATTTCAAAGGGGAGCTGGAGGGGCGCGTCAGTCAACAGGACGGCGTGTTTGCGCGATGGACGAGAAGGGCTGATGGTGAGGCTTGAAGGGCTGGGGGTGGTCGCGATTGGTCAGCGCCGAAATCGGGGATCTCCTGGACTAGACGGGGGGCGCACCTGAAGTTGTTATACAAGCCTCCGAAGGTCACGACGAGATCTGCGATGTCAAAGTACCCGTCAGAAGCTGGATTCGCGCTAGGATTCAGGACAATCTGGGATTGTAATGGTAAGCCTATATTCCTGTCCCTTTCACAGTATTGGACGAACAAGGCTGGTACCGAAATCCTGGTGCACTCTATCCGCAAATGACTCATACGCCGGCAGCATCTCTGCAGCAGTCGCCACTTCGTCGAAGAAGATACCATCCGGACGATACCCCGCTTCCCACTGGGAATAAATGTCAACGTCCAGCTCCACGTCCGTGCTACTCCGCGCGCCATGCCCAGTGGCGACATATCCGAGAACCTTGACGTTCTGGCCCACCGAACCGGCCGCTCTCAGCGCCGCAATGCACGCCTGGTAGTTCGCGTCCGGTTGATTTCCAACAGCACCGCCGGGTCCGACAGGTCCGTTATCGGGGTTGATGATGATGTGGAATGGGATGGTGGGGTTGTCTTGTATCCTAGTTTGGGTGAGCAGCGTAGCCGGGGATGGATAATGAAACTCACCCTGATATTACGGGTTCCCAGCCCACGCAGTCTGCGAAGGGGTAGATTTAGAGAGGAAAGATGACTCCGGAGGGGAGAAGGGCAGGCGTCCGGGAGACGTAGAGGGTTAGAATCGCGAGCGGTGATAGATGGGCCAGCATTCTGAAGCGCGTCACAAACTTGGAGGAGTGGAGACACGGAGGCTCGACTTTATACTCCCGAGGCTGGATTCCCCATTTCGTATCACCGCATGACTCTTCGAGTCAGGTCATCTAGCGGGAGCGGAGACTGGGCGCCTTGAGCATATACATGGGAGCAATCAGGACAATGGTGGCGGTGATGGCAATGTAGGGCGCACCACCAATACTAATTTTTTTCTGGTCAGCGGTTTAGTGAGCACGTATGAACATGGGCCGAGACGGCCGACCGACCCGCAAAGAGTCCAAGCCCGTCGAGCCTAGAGAGACGGTAATCCTTATTTTAACCGCGCATGCTGTTTTGTGTAACGCCACATATACTACGCCATTATCCAGTACTCCGCTCGTCCAGCAATCGCAGCGCGAGTTTGTGCAGGGGGCGGTCACGGTAGCTTAGCTCCTCGTGGGGATACCCCGGGCCAACTGCCCGACCCAATTCCAGCCATATTGTGGACGCCCAGCGCTCGTGGCGGCGCCACTTCAATCATAATGGAGAGCCATCCTAAGCTCGGCGTCCAACCCGTGATGGTTGGGTATCATTATCAGGCACCTCAGAGGTTGGACCCGATACAACGGAATCTCGACCCCACGCGACTTCGGACTCAACTATCCGATGAACATTTTGAGGGCAAGTATCTGTGTAAGGGTGTATAAATGAGATAAAAACTGAGCATTGAAAAAAAAAAACAGACATTATACACGCACAGAGCTGCTTCTTCGACTGTTCTGAGCCGAGGTACCCTCATTCCAAATATCCCCACCCAGCAATCCGGTCCTAACCATGTCTTTTCTATTGATGAACAGCGAATGGAGCATTTCGTCTGTGTACTTAGCGGGTGAGGTCGCGTGAGGAACAAAACAGTGGTGGAGGCCATGCGCAGGGTAGGCGAGCCCAACCCCTTGAGAAGGGGCGTACAGGTGGTGAGTACCATTGAGGATATGGGTGTGTGTCTGTGGAATTATTAGGTAGTTCCATCAGCTCCATTATTCATGAATGCATGCCAGACAGAACGCGTATGCCGGCTGGCCATCAGAAGAAAAGTGGGTTATTGCTGAAGGCCCGCGGCAGCTCGGCAACGACTCGGAGTCGGACGCCGATGCCATCTCGATGCAGCATCGTCAAACATCGTTCAACGCATAGATACGCTTGGATCACAAAGAGGATGACCAGCAGTTCCCGATCACATCATGGCCAGACCACCACATACACCACTCCTCATTTCGATTCGAAAATAGTGGAATACATTCAATTTTTTCAATCGCTGTAGATATTGAAGTAAAAAAAAATAACCAACAAGAGCACGAAAGAAAGTGTACCCCGAACCCCACCCGGACTTTCTTCCTCACCTAGTCCCTCCTTCCCATTCTCTCTGTTTTCATAATCGTCTTCCTCTCTCCACTTTCTTACCCACTTCGTCCCCCCGAGTCTCCGACATTCCCTATCCCCTCCGGCGTCTTCCCTATACTCATTAATATTCCTGTCCTCTTCCTCCCTTCCACCCTCGTCCTCGTTCCTACCCTCCCCCGCTTCCCCGTCCCCATCCTCCCTGAACGCCATCTCTAAGTCCTTGCCTGTACGACCCCCTGCCGCCCGCAGCAACTCGATGGCACACTCATGATGTCGCTGGATGGCATGGTCAAGGGGCGTATTCCCATATATGTCCACTTGATCCACGTCAATACCATCTTGATCCAGGAGGAGTTTCATGACCGTGTCACTGCCCCCGTGTGCCGCGTAGGTCAGTGGCCCCCGACCCCCCCAGTCCTTCAAGTTGACGTCTATGTCGCCTTTGGCCAGAAGCCATTTGGCAACCGTTTCGTTGTTGCAGAACGCTGAAATAGATAGGTACGTGGCGCCATCACCAGCTCTCCAGGTGGTGTCCAGATCGGCTCGTGCCAACAGTAGCTGGATGGTTGCTTCATGCCCAGATAGTATCACAGATGATAGTGGTGTGGCCCCCTGCCGACTTTGCGCGTTGACGTCCACACCATCATGCGCTAGCAGCAGTTCCACGATGCGGCCGTACCCCCGCTGCATCGCAGATATGAGTGGCGTGTTTCCCAAATAGTCGCGGGGATTGGCATCCAGGTCATTCCTCGCCAACAGAAGCTGCACAATTGCTTCTTGCCCCCAACCTACCGCAACTGATAGTGGTGAGTCACCATCCACAGTTTGAAAGTTGACGTCCACGCCATGTACTAGCAGCAGTTCCAAGATGTCACCGTTTCTCCACCGTGCTGCCTCGATGATTGCTGTGTCTCCAGAAGCGTTAGGCAAATCAACATCCAAGTCATTCCTCGCCAACAGCAGTCGCACGATTTCCGTTTGACCGCTCCTTGCTGCGTATATTAATGCCGTCTCTTCGTTGGAATTCATTGAGTTGATGTCATAACCGTTGTCCAGGAGGGATTCCAAGTAGTCTTTCAATCCAAAATGGGCACAAAGATGAAGTGCGGAGGGATTTCTGACATTGCAGGGAATATAACCAACTGCCGCGACCCTCTGACTGTCATTTAACAGTTTCGTGGCTAAATGCCGAACAGTTGGATCATCACACTGCGCGCGGCGCACGTGGACCCCCCAGCATAGCATGGCATAACTGGCAAAAGGGACTCCTGTGAGCTGTTCCTCAGCGTCTTCGTCAAACGTCTCAAAGATGTCGAAGGCGAGGTACCGGAGGCAGGTGATCGCAAAATAGGGAGAATTGGCCAATTGCGCAGAAACTTTGGGGTTGTGCAGGAGATATTCCTGCGCGGTGTAATCTGAACACGTTGTGTAGTTGACAAGATTCGTTTCGTATGAAGTACTTACGGACAAGTCTAACAATTTTCCCACTTGTGCGGCGATCGGCCACCTCAGCCACGTCTTCATGTAGGACGACCAATCCGACGCATATCGAACTTAGGTAAGCCTCGTCGTAGAGATCGTCTATGCGGAGGGCCGTCATTCCATCCTCAACAGCAAGTGCATATCGTAGATCATCTATTGTCATTGGTCGCACGGCGTGGAGCAGCCATGAGAGGACCTGATATGCAAGCACCCTATGTTCGACGCTGATCCGTGCTATGGCTTCAGCGTATGTGACGTCCAGGGTTCCTGGGAGCTCGTCCAGAGCCACACGCAGATCCTTGATTCTCAGTCTCGTCTCGAGGGAGTTCATGTGTAGGTGGGCCAACAGGAACCTGCGGAATGAATTGGTCATTATGCATGGCTATCACCGCGCCCAGCATTCTGGGACCAACAGACCACATACATCCCATCGGCCTTCCTCGTGATTCCAGGGACAATCTCTTCACGAACATCTACACGTCCGGCCAATAGTCGCTTGAATTTCGTGCTGGACTCGAGCCGCCCCTCAATGTATCTCCTCATGTCTCCTTCATTCGCCATGATATCGAGGCGTTGGCACTGCTGCAATTCCAGCGCGATCTCGCGTATATCCCGCGAGGTGGCGAGGAGGCTGATGTGAGGTAGCGCCCAGAGGTGCGCAAGGAGTGGGGCCCAAACATGTTGAATGTCACTCTCATCTAGCGCATCGATCACAACAAACACTTGCGCATATGTCTCTACCTCGACCCTCAACATCTCGAGGAGCTCGTTGGATGTCGGCCGGTTCCCCACCATATGCTTCCGAAGTGATTCCAGAGTTGCCTGTGTTCGGCGCCATCGCACGAGCTGCTTCAAGATCGCTCCGATGAGTTGAGTTGTTGTATATGTTATCGTATAATCCAAGTAGATGAACACCAGGGCCGTGTCCGAGTCCTCAGGGATTGATTTACCCAGCTCATCGATGATGAGCGATCTGTGGTGGAACTCATTGAGTGCGGCACAAAGGGTAAAATATTGGGTGGTGCTCACGCCATTACGGACTTCCCTACCCCCGCTAAGATAACCGGGTAAATCTGAGCTCGAGATGACCAGCACTGAGCACTCACGATTCCCCGGGCACCACAGCGTCTTGTAGTCCAGGTCGCCTCGTCTCCAGGCCAGGAATTTCGGGTGGTTGAGGAACCATTCTCCTGTGCCATGAGCGTGCTTCTCGAATATCGTGTTGTGCTTCTCGCTGAAGTCCAGTGGTGAGAGCCACCGGACGAGATCTTGGAGTTCCCGATCTGCACGAACATCGTGAGCAATGTCTTCGGGCATTCAATCGACATATACGCGCTAGACATATTCTCCCTTATGCTTGTGAGATGGGCTTTCTGAGCCGTTTCGATGGCTGAGACGGTCGCCTTGATCCCGTCCACATTCCGTCCCACATCTCCGAGCTCATCGCGAGTCCTCTCAGTGCATTCCCTGGTCTCGAGTCTAAGTCCTGATTCTCTGATAATGGATAGCCACTCACACCAAGGACGATTGGAGGGCGAGTGAGATCAGAGTCTTCAGGCTCTCTATCTTGCCCAGCATCGCCTTAATCTCGTCCTGACGGAATGGCCATGTAATGTCCCTCATTTTCTCTAGAAACGGGATTGATTTCCCAGTGCTCTTGTGCGATGCGAGACGCTCCAGCTCGTTCGCAGTCGATTGCAGGAGCTCGTAACATTGTTCAAGAGGGCTCTTGACATTGGTCTCCAGCAACCTCATGGAGCCGTCATCGCTGCCATCAGAATTGGTCCGGTCTAGCCGCCTGTGGAGACCCTGGAGGACGTCTCCGAGGGCAGAGATCTCTTGACGCAACTTGAGACGGTCCTCCTTGGCACCCTTGACGGCTTGAATGTAGCCAACGATCCTAGTGGCGAGGTCGATTGCACTCGCGACAGTCCCGAAGACATCCATGGGTGATGATGGTGGGTGGGAGCGGTTGAGGGGAGAGGTTGGCCAGGCCGCCTGCACGAGTCCACAACGTTGGAATGCGGCACGTTGTGTGTGCAGTACTGGGCGTCTACTGGGCGTCTCTCTCACCTAGAAGGCATCTGGACCCAGCTTGCCGGTATTGAGTCTTGTATATTGAAGATCGGACGTTCAGGACAAAATAGATGGGAGATACCAGGTTAAATCTGATACGGGAGAACCTCGACCCCACGCGATTCAATCATCCGATCAACATTTCGGGATCGAGTGTGTATATGTGGGGGTATATAGATGAGATACAAGTCAAACACGAAGAAAAAAACATCATACACGCGTAGTTTCCAGTGTATGTTCCCAGAGCTCCTTCCTCGCCTGCTCCGAACCAAAGTACCGCTTCATCCCAATATCCCCGCCCAGTGTGAAGGTAGGGATCATCAATATATCAAGACAGCTGGCTTTGTGTCGCCTTGTTCAAGAGTCTTGAGGGTGGCCCGTTGGGAAGACGTGTGTGCGTGTGGAATTGGGTAATTGCTCCATCAGCCATGTGCATAAATGCGCGCCAGATAGAACGTGTACGTTGACCGCCGAGAAAAAGTAGGCACTGCTAACCTCAAGTCGCGGCGGCTTGGCAACAAGTTCAATGGACATCGACGCCTCCTCGTACAAACCGTCAAACTGGGTTGGCCTATGGGGTAGTGCGACGAGGGCCGGCTGCAGAGTGATCCGCGAGGAAGAGTAAAACGTTGGCTGTGTGCCATGGTCCCTTCCGAAAAATGGTCGGGACTTAGCGGGTTTCGCCCTTGCGAAGGGGCTCGTCAGAGGGCTTAACCGCTGCCCTAACCCGCCTTGATTACAGTGTGACAGTATTGGACTACCTAACATAGATTTCTGAGGGGGAGTATGAGCCAATCATGGCTTGCTGACGCTATGTCAGGACCCCGAGCAGGTAGGTGTTATAGGGGGGCTGGAACTGGGACTGTGCCCACAAGGGGACCTCTGTGCATGACGAGAGGCCGATCCACGGCGCGATCGCTATGATCGCGGCCTGTGTGTCCATCTTTGCCAAGGCGCTTTAACGCCCAATGTCGCTCGCTGGGGCGTTAGCGCCCCAGCGTGT
>QGOG01006937.1:0-17706 GCA_003313185.1 Collybia sp. MG36 | reverse complement strand
TATCCTCGAGTTGGACAGGGAAACTCGAGTTACGCCCACTGCTCGGGCTGGCCAACACCCGACCAATGCCGGCGAGCGGTTTTTCGTGGTGGTGATTTATCTCCGCTCCCATTCAGCTGGAGGGAAATATGCACTCAGACGAAAAAGCTTGTCGCTGTGTTCCTTCTTACAGTGTCAGCAAGCATCTACTTATCAAAAGAAATGTAAACTTGGCAGTCCAGGGAGAGCAGTCCCATTCCTCGTGAAATGTAGTAACCAAACACCCGATCAAAGAAGATTTTACCCGAGCTGGAGTGATCTCCTTGAGGAGATCCAAGACGGCGTTTAAGATCTACTTTCGCTCCCACTGGCAGGAGCGGCTGGGAAGAGCAGTGAACCAACAAAGGTATTGGGGTCTGGAGGAGACCAAGGTACGCAGGGCATTTGAGCCATCTTCGAGGAACTGTGTGTCTCGCTCATATCGGTCTAGCACCGGCAAATTCATATTCCAGAATCCACTATGCAGTTGCTTTAGTGTTAAACATCACCGGCGATTCCAAAACCGCATTTCCTCGAATTCGTGCGAGAAAGGCACCAAGAAACTTGGTTCCTCCAATCCTCTCGGCGATCGATTCGGCTCGAATGCGGGACCTGGAGAAGCGACCGAGCGCAGGGCGTTTTTCTTTACCAGTACGCCATGTAATCAATCATCTACTGATTTTTTCGGCGCAGATTTACTCCTCCCCGCCCAAAATGAGTGTATGAGCTGGACAGTGGATATATACCACACGAGACCATGGTTTTCTCATCTTCAAACTCGCTTGGTACTAAATTATCATAGTTCCTTATAGGTCTCACTACCATCACTGCTGAATATATTATGCAGGCCCGGTGGCAATTTGGCATCCTTAATTTGAACAAGCAGAACATGTCGAAATCTTGACATGAACACAAATAACCTTACCAGCAGCCAATCGTAAAATCGGGGCTAGAACCACGTGTTAAGTGCGTGGATTTGAGGTTGCCGCGCCAACGTCGAGTCGACAGGCTTGAGCATGCAGACCATTTCCCGGCTGTATCCTGTACGGGTTGGTGGTTTATTGATGGGGCAAAGTTGTCTTGCAGGCTCGGCCTCCGTAGTTGAAGCATAGCAAATGTTCGCCGCCTGCTCGCAACATTATTCCATCACCGATGTTAGGTTATAGTCTGAACATGTGGTAGGCCGTCATACTACTTATAGCCCTTGTGTATGTATATCGCTTTTTTAGGCTTATGGCACTCCTTCATTTTTGGCGATGGACCTTGTGAGACGCCCGATGATCCATCAATGACGACCTATAGCATTTGGCGCCCGGAACGGCCTGCGGCCCTAGGCTTCAAGAGATACGGTTGACATACATGGAGTCATCAACCCACAGCCGGCCGCTGCATCTCGGGTCTTGGGCTCTGGAGAGTGGAACGTTACGCATGAACATTGAATGTTGAACACATTAGTCGGAGGGTAAGCTTGGGCCGTGGTCCCTCGTGTCGAGTACTTACTCGGCCTTGGGTTGCATTCAATATTCACCCGCAGGGCCGCGCCGGTCTTTTCCTGTCATAGGAGCAGAGAATGGCATCTGGGACAACATATTAGCTTAGGGGGACAACGCATCGATGGTCGGCGTACCCTGTCCTCATACTAGCGCCTGTTGCAATTGTCCCACACAACCACGAAGGCCGGGACACCAGAGGTCACATAGTGGTCGCCGATGAGTTCGAACGTTGCGTGGCTTCTGTCCATGGTCTGCATTATACTCAGTCCGTATCATCTCGGAGATTGGTGTTGAAGACTCACAGAATAGCATCGTGTGGATCAACACGCAGAGAGGCGGGGCATATCGGGAGCTCTTCATGGTCGAGACCAGGTTGAGACCCTTGTGGTACTCTGGGAGTCTGGGGTCGGACCTGCTCTTTGACAAATACACCTCGAGGCATAGTTGCCTGTGGATATTTTTTAGCTGAAGTATTGAGTCCAGGGGAAGGAGTACGTGGTCTGCGCAGGTACTACGAGCGGATTCGCGGGAGATTCAAGACAGGGTGAAGGACGAAGCTAATGATGTAGTATGAGTGATCCTAGAATCACACCAAACGGTGAACGCTCGGTTAGGGTCTGCCAGGTGCCAATGAAGATGAGACCTTGAAACCGCCATTGGCAAACACTGTTTGCCAATGGAGTCTGGGTGCTTAATGAACACCCCGGGCGGTCTAGCGGGATATCGGGGCTCAAGGCCTGCCTTGTAGTCGATTGCACGGTGAAGGGTTCAAGTTGGATCCATGGATGCAAGCGACAAGGAGGTTCGGACCGTCATAGGTCGTGCGGAAGCATTACGTAAGCCTTCTGTTTGCCACGTTCGCGCATGGATGTCGTGAACTACACTGACACTGACAGGGAAACGTCAGGCCAGGGCACTGTTACAGCTCCCATGTAGCGCCCAAGACGGGTCGCTCAGGCGCTCAAGTCTCTACCTTCTCTGGAAACAGCATATCAGAAACTCAGGCTAGAACAGCCACTACCACCATGTCCCAGCTTCAAGTCGAACAGGCAGGAGAACATTCGTTGTACTCCCCAGAACCTCGTAGGTTATTTTCTCCCTGCTCGTCACGAATTCAAACACCCACGACTTCCCCAGACAGAGTCGCGTCTATAGGTGCAAGCCTTGACGCTCCCAGACTGCCACCTCCGGATCCGCGTTTGTATCACTGGTTCAGAGGCACGCCTCCTCCAGGTGACACTTTGTCTCTAGAACACGACCAGCGAGCGACCTGGGTCTCACTGTTGGAGCCCGAAATCCCATCCTCAGGAACACCTGAATCTTCCACAGCAACCTCACATGAGCCATTGCCCGCGGATACAGACTATGATGACCCCGAGCATAGCAGCCTGACCGACTCAGAAACAATTGGCGTGACCTCCCCCGAGCCGCCTCCGGTCCTGGATGTCCCCATGGATCTTGGGGTAATGCCTTCCGTTCCAATCAAGTACACAGTATCCGCCGGCCAAGGAGCGTCCCATCAACAGCAAGAGGTAAGCAGCAACCTACAATGCCCCGGTAGGACACCGCCACTTACCCCAACTGTCAGTCACACAGGCCTCGTTCACGAACTCAGCAGGGCGGTCCTGCCTACACCCACAAAGCGTACCAAGATTTTTTCGGGGAAAGTTACGGAGATGCTGATAGCCATCCGCAGGGCCCTGATACCAGGTGAATCGACCCCGCAGTTATGAATCCTTGCCATCCCGAGTGACCCTGCGCGCCCCAAGGGACTCTGACACGCTCCTCAATCCGCCCTCACCCAACTCCGATGTGAATTTGCAGTCGCCGGCCAATCCCCCTCGTATTATCAACGGCAAACGCCGTCCCGCTTTGAATCAACAACCGTTTCATGACCATGGCTGGACTGAATACTTTCTTCTGGGCGGGGGTTCCTACTATGTGCATCATGAAGACCGTATAACCACCGATGTGGATTTGCGCGACGGGAAGAACCTTGACGTTGTGAGGGCCTTCCTAGGGAATCATGTCGATCCTCACCGGCCTGGGGAGTTGTGGTTGCGGGATGCCGGCCCTCGCGGGTTCGACCCACTTCGATGTTGGGTGGACCATGATGAGCGATCTGTGAAATTTGATTCATCGCCTGCCAGTGGAGGCAACAATCGGGAGGGAGACCATGGTTGTGTGCACCATGCTCCCGGCGACGATCGTGAGTAGGTCTTCGACGATATGCTACCGCTCACCGAAAGCCGATCAACAGGGCTCGACATCGAATATCGCTATTGGTCCTTCATGGGAGCACATCCAGCCCACGTGCCCCTCCCGCGCGGCGCCCGAGAACAGGCGATGGATGTGCTCACCTCGGCCGGTGCGCCATGTCGACCTACTTCAGATGATCATGACTTATTCCGGAACCCTCCGCAGTCCAGATTCTCCAGCCTCATCATTCGGCCCCCGCTCCATTCACTCAGGATGACTGCCAGAGACTCATCACTCTCTTACAACCATTGGGTATGGATACTATCCAATGACTGGCTGGAATAATGGGTCATTCTTTTTGTAGACAGCCGAAAAAAGCCGGGAGATAGCAGAGAAGAGACGGAAGACGCAATTACCCGTCACACTCGCATCGTGTCTGAGATCCTGCTGAGGAATAGTAAGCGCGTTCACATGCATCCCACTATCACGCGTCTCATATTTTTTCTTTACAGTTCGTTGGTGCCAGCTCAACTCCCGTCCCCACAAGTTGTTGCCTGCAGGTGCTGGCCGTGGCAAGCTGCATCTTCCAAAGCATTGCAGGCCCCCGAAAGCTGTATTCAGCGCCGATGGCTATGGTGAGATGTCGCCCTCTACCTCCAACTCGAGCGAAGCTTGCCTCAACATGATTTAGATCTCCAGGCTCTGGCCAATCCTCGGAGTACCACCCCGTCCAACGCACCCCGACCCGCGCGGGATAATCAGACATTCTACGATCAGGGCTGGACCTGGGTCGAATATCTCCTCCCTGATGAGAGCTCATACTGTGTGCTGCGTGGGACGCATCCCGGTGGCCACGTCATCGCCGATGTAGATTTGCATGATGGGAAGCTGCTTGATGACGTGATGGACTACCTGGAACGTGCTAATGTTGTTACTTCCCCCGACAAGGAGCTTTGGTTGCGAGACGTGGGATCCCGTGAGCGCGGATTCGTCCCACTCGGGTGTTGGGTCAATCATCAGGAGCGGTCAGTGACGTTTGATCCATCGCTTCAACCCAATGGATGTGGTGACAGCCACCGTGCGGACGGCGGGAATGAGGATGATCGTGAGTATCTTTGACGGTGGCAATCCAGCTCATCAGAATCTGGACGACAGGGCTTGGCATCAAACACCGCTATTGGTCCTTCATGGCAGCACATCCAGCCCACAGGTCTCTTCCGATAGGTGCCCGAGAGGAGGCGATGAATGTTCTCACCTGGGCTTCGACCGGTGTGCTGTGCAACCCCATGGCTTCAGTCGCCTGCTGATTCCCCCCTGCAGACCAGATACTCCCTCCTGAGCAATTGCCTCCTGCTCCATTCACCCTGGATGAGTGTCAGAGGCTCGACGCCCTCCTTTGATCATCCAGTATGGGACTTCGTCATTGATTTTCCGATTGAAGTGAGTTGACGGTGTTCTCTCGCAGCTGCGGAAGCAAGTGTCCACCATGTCCGCATTGTGTCCAGGATCCTACTACGGATGGGTATGCGAATTACCTCGTTCAACTTCCTTTATTCACTGGATTCTAGTTCACTGGCGCCAGACCCACTCTCGTCCCCACAAGTTTCTGGATGCTAGCCATGGGGGGTTGCATGTCCCCGAAGGAGGTGGGCTGTTCCAACAGGCCAAGGACTTGGACACTGGCCTTCAAGGCCACCAGTACCAGGCTGGTGGACTCAGAGGTGGTGGGTTCTGGAATCCTGTTCTCGTGCTTTTGATGTTGGCATGCAATCTGCTGGTAAGTGTTCCAATGCATCACTTGATCATCAATTTGAGGATGTTCGGAAGGCTGCAACTACTCTCAGTTGGTCCGCTCTGTTTGTGTTCCTCTCTCTACACAATATCATATTGATCATCTCTACTGGACTGACCTTTTCT
The DNA here is from genome assembly GCA_003313185.1 of Collybia sp. MG36. Classification (NCBI taxonomy): domain Eukaryota; kingdom Fungi; phylum Basidiomycota; class Agaricomycetes; order Agaricales; family Clitocybaceae; genus Collybia; species Collybia sp. MG36. The sequence goes on along the minus strand of QGOG01006937.1, from coordinate 12,079 downwards.
GTGTTGCTCTTCATGATCCCAAATATGTCAGTGCTCCACCAGTTCCTACTGACCATAAAGTGATGGAAACATATTTATACACATGAACTATCTACAAGTATCATATCTAGACTACCAGGGGAAAATGGAAACTTTCTGTATAAAACTAAACCAGGTGTTTTGGACTTTGAACAACTATGATGCAATATCCAGATTCCCCACTCCATTCAGTCAAGCTCAACAATTGAACTCCACAGACTTTCATGTATCATATTTTTCAAAGCAATTTGTGAATGAGGCTTCTTAGAAATGAGAAGATTTGGTGCAATGTGCAATAATTTAGGGTAAAATGGGGGTATCCAGAGAAAAAGATCAAATGGTGTATATCTAAGAGAAGTCCAGCCATAAGACCTGTTTTCTGCCAGTATATAAGGTGATATTGTGGCTGCAGCACTAGTAGTGACACTCCACATTCTGACACTGCTGTCTCCTGACCCTGAGATAATACACTTCCCATCAGGAGAATAAGCCACTGACAAGACAGCATCCTCATGTCCCAGGAAGGCAGAGATCTGGGTTTTGGTGATGGTATTCCATACTCTTGCACTCTTGTCCCTTGACCCTGAGACAATGTACCTCCCATCAGGGGAATAGGCAACTGACATGACAGCATCCTCATGTCCTTGGAAGACCAAGACTGTAGCACTAGTGATAGCATCCCATACTCTCACCCTTGTATCTGTTGATCCTGAGACAATATACTTCCCATCAGGAGAATAGGCAACTGATAAGATAGCCTCAGGTCCCTGGAGAGTCAAGATCTCAGTGCCAAGAGTAGCATCCCACACCCTCACACTCTTGTCCCAAGACCCTGAGACAATGTGCTTCCCATCAGGGGAATAGGCAACTGACCAAACAGCATCCTTATGTCCTTGCAAGGCTGAAACCTTGGTGCTAGTGAAAGCATCCCACACCCTCACAGTCTTGTCTTTTGAGCCTGATACAATGTGTTTTCCATCAGGAGAATAGGCAACTGACAAGACAGCACCCTCATGTCCCTGTAAGGTAAGGGTCTGGGCACCAGTGGCAGCATCCCATACTTGCACACTCCTGTCCATTGATCCTAAGACAATGCACTTTCCATTAGGGGAATAGGCAACTGATAAGATAGCCTCATGTCCCTGGAGAACCAAGATCTCACTGCCAATGGTAGCATCCCACACCCTCACACTCTTGTCCCAAGACCCTGAGACAATGTGTCTTCCATCAGGGGAACAGGCAACTGACCAAACAGCATCCTCATGCCCTGGAGAGGCTGGAGAAGCTGAGGTCTCAGAATCAATACTGGTATCCCACACTCTCACACTATTATCCCATGATCCTGAGACAATATGATTCCCAGAAGGGGAATAACCAACTGATGAGACAGCATCCTCATGTCCCTGGAGAACTGAGACTTCAGTACTAGTCTTGGTATCCCACACTCTCAGACTCTTATCCCATGATCCTGAGACAATATGCCTTCCATCAGAAGAGTAGGCAACTGACAAGATAGCATTCTCATGACCCTGAATGGCTGAGGTGATAGCACCAGCATTAACATCCCATACTCTCAGATTTCCATCCCAAGACCCTGAGGCAATATGACTCCCATTAGGAGAATAAGCAACTGATGAGACAATACTTCTATGTCCCTGGAGAGCTGAAATCTCAGCACCAGTGGCAGCATCCCACACTTTCAAACTTTTGTCCCATGATCCTGAGGCAATCTGGTTCCCATCAGGGGAATAAGTAACTGATAAAATATCCTCATATCCATGAAGGACTAAGACTGTAGCACCAGTGGCAGTATCCCAGACTCTTACACTTTTGTCTTTTGATCCTGAGATAATATGCCTCCCATCAGGGGAATAGGCAACTGAACAAACAGTATCCTTGTGTCCAAAAAGAATCAAGACTTTAGCACCAGTGATAGCATCCCATATTCTCACACTCATATCCTTTGACCCTGAGACAATGTAGCTCCCATCATGTGAATAGGCAACTGATGAGACAGCATCCTCATGCCCATGAAAGACTAAAACCTCAGTACCAGTGATAGCATCCCACACTCTCACACTTTTGGCTTCTGAACCCAAGACAATGTGCTTTCCATCAGGTGAATAACCAACTGTAGTAACCTTTGAACCTATCCAGTAAACATGTTTCCATGCTGGCCAATTCATTGGTCCATTGTTGATTTCTGGTAGTCCTACAAATCTCTTGAAATAGTGCTTTGAAACTAGACTGTTTCTTGGTGCAAATGCTATCCCAGATAAATATATATGTGGTGCACTCTTCATAATTGCTGGTTTGAACATGGCAGCAAATCTTTCACAATCCTTTGCAAAAGCAACAAGGCTCTCATCAAGGTTGCAATAGGAATCAGCCAGAGCTAGCAAAGCACCAAAGACAGTATCAACTTTCTGAATAAGACTCAACACTTCAAGCCAATGCAAAAAGTGGGTGTAAAGCAGACTCCTGATATTTGCCATCATTTCCTCTGTCATAGAAGCATAATTCTGAAGATGGTCAGACCAAAATTGGCATGCATACACCAGCCATGTGGGAATGTGTTTTTCAATCAACTGGTCAATGTTGTCTATCTCCTGATTGCCACTGAGTGATGTAGGCAGATTACAGATATTGAATTTCAGACCAGCAATCATGATTTCTAGGCATCTCTCAGCAAGTCTGCCATGAGATTGATTTGCATTAATAGAGAAAGAATGCTCTTGCTGGGAATCAAGTAGATATTCCACAAATGATGAATGAGATATAGCCAGGATATTTGTGCCATAAGCTTGTGTCAAAACTGGTTTAAGTTTCTCTAAACAGGACTCTAGTGTGTCTGAGCTAATACCAGTAAGGTGACAAAGGCTCTCCTTACTGACTGGCACCTCAGCCAAAGCAAGAACAGACAGAATTTCCCTAATCTCAAAAGAGTGCTGTTTAGAGACTTCCTGAAGCACAATTGTATAAAGCTGGCTAACACCAGCATCTGGTGAAGCTGATAAAATTTGGTTCAAGCAGCTCTCCCAGAGGCCTCCATTCAGAAATTTGACAGCTGTTACAGCCCAAATGAAAAAGCCAGCAGCTCTGGTTGCCAATTCAGAACAAACACTAGGGTTTGCCTTTGGAAGATTCTGGCCAAAATACATCCCAATATCTGCTGAAGCAGTGGTAGAAACATTACCCCCAGTTGGAATGGTAAGCACCACACTGATGGGGGATAATGCCTTCTCAATGCTATGCAAATTCTGACTAGTCACCACAAGCTTGAAAGCTTTGGGAAGACTGCCCCAAGCCACCAAAGTCCTTAGGACTGAGTGGAAAGATTCATCTTCCTCTGTGCCACATTCATCAAGAGCATCAATGATGATCACAGGGAACTCAGACAATGCAAGTGTGACCAGAGGGCCCTGAATGAGAACTCCAAACTGAGCCTCAATGGCCTTGTCCCAAAAATCACAGCCATTGGTGAAAAGACCAATAATCTCTTTCCTGAGGCTAGCATGAAAAAGCCTATGCCTGGAAAGGGGATCTTGGACAAGATCATGCACAATACTGCGCCACAGAGCACAAGGCTCAGCCAGATTGGCATCACCTCTCCGAAATGCATAGAAAGCACCCAGATTATGCTCCATATTCAGATTCTGAGCAATAGTGAGAGCAATGGCTGTTTTTCCAGCCCCAGAACTCCCATTAATCCAGAGGATGTTATTGGAATCGGGATCCCGAAGCCACCAATATACCTTTGCAAGGATATCCTCACGAGTCCCTGACATGCAGGGCTTAGAACAGGCAGTGGCCGCCCGTCGTGCCTCATGCGGTATGGCATGGAGTAGCGAAAGGATTCCATGGTCCTCACAGAGGATGCCTAAGACAGCTCAGCATTCAAAATGCAGAGAATGGCCCAGGGAATACACATACCAACTTCGTTCTGGATATCAAACTGGTGTTTTGCCTAAATCAAATATAAGAATCTCCACCACGATCAGCGCATGATCACAAACCATGAGATCCTCCACGAATTTCTTGATATTTTTGCCATATGAGAAGAGTTCTTTCCGCACCCTTGGAGCCTTCGTAGAACCTTGTTTGTGCTGATACTTGGGCTGGGATAAAGCAGCTTGAACCGAGTCGAGATATCTGACATGGAGTTGAGAAGTATTATAGCATCAAATAGCGTGAGCGTACACTTTGAATTCTTCAACAGCTTCGAAAAAGCTGGGGGAGGTTAATGGGCTCAAGGACCCGGCCTCCTCGTAAATCAGAGTGATCGCATTTTCGGTGCCGGAAACGAGAGTTTCGAAATCTTTTTCGTTTCCGAAATGTAGCTACGAAGATGTCTGAGTGACGCCATTATAATAGAAACCAAATTGCTCACTTCAAGCGTCTCCAAAATAACGGTGACACTTCCACCGATCGCCCTAACGATGGGGCCTGCAGGCGGCGGAAGACCATCCCCGAGGGCTTTAGCAAGCATCATGGTTTGAGTGGTCCTGGTGGTCCGATAGTTCAAATAGCTAGCAGCTGGGTTTGAGTCAGACATTCGATAGCAGATCTGTAAAATTGCTGAGATGTGTGTTTCGACGATGAAGGATGTTGTCAGTTGTCAGTTTCTTGTGACATGGGATTGCGGCGCACTGACCACGGTGTGACTGATACCACACGGATTGACTCACACATCCTCCTCCCCGAGCATTCCGATCCTCATCACTATATTCTCACCCGACCCAACTCTACATTGCACTCCGGGTACGGGCCTATTTTTGGCCAACTCTCCAGTTTTTTCCCAACGGTGATTGCGTCGCAATGATCCATTCCCAACCGTCGTCGGCTTTTTCATAGGTGATGCTAGAACTAAGGTGTGCCATGGACTTACCGCAGATGCCGATATACCGCAGGATGCGCTTCAATAGTACGACCGCGATACCCTAATTTATATCAGAGAGCACCAAGAGGACTCGCCAAAACAAGATAATCCTAAATCTCGTATCATTTCACTCTGAACCGCCGTCGGATCCGTCGCCCGCCTGCCAACGATTTTGACGTTCCACCGTACGCCATTCCTACATTACCAACCCATGTCCGTCCTGCGCACGCCATTGAAGCGTCTTGGCACTCCCGTCCGACAAACTGGTTCACTCTAACTCTCGGTAGCCACTTCCGATCCTCAAGGTACCCATACGATGATGTCCGTAGGCCTACATGTTAAAATGCCCAGAGTAGGATGGTATCTAGCCACGGCGTCACTGCTCGTAACGGTTAGCGCTGTCTGGCAATCACCACTAGTCCCCGGCCCCCGGCGCATTGGGATAATTCCGCCTAGCGAGTTTTCTGTTCCGAGTTATTCATTCTCTGACAGTCCCTTGCGTCGATGATTCGTCGTGGTCTGGAGGCGTCTCCGAATCCGTCCACCAGGATCGCCTCCTCGATGCAACTTTACAATACCCTCGCGTACTACTCTTACAATTTTTTCCTCCGATACTACGTATAACGACAGATTTATTGCAAATTGATTAATCGAACATGACAATACGAAGTACATCGCCTGCCTATACCGTCAGTTCGGGCAGTCAGGACTCTCGCGTTTTGGTGGGATGAGTCAGCAACCTCATCCTGCTGAAAGAGGCTGACTGTTAGTTCTATCTCACCATCGGACGGCCAAACATTCCGCCCCAACGGATGATGGATGATCTTCATAACAGTAGCAATCACGTCTTTGCTAGAACTAGGCCGTTAGGGATATATTTCATCTACATGAGATGCGTAGAGTTCTTGTGTCCACCACTGGCTATCTCTTTTGCTCCTCGTGTCTATAAACCTGCCTTCGATTTCACCTGATACTCAGCGGGCCCGCGCACGGCCTGCCCCTTCCTGCCACGGAATAGAACATCACATATCAACTAAGGGTGATAAAATGGTGGTGCTCGGCGAACTGACGCTTGTTGTACTTCTCCCACGGGGCCTTGAAGGCTGGGGCACGAGAAGTGGCGCAGCGGTCTCCGATGAATGCTTTTGAGTGTTGCATGGCCTCTGGTCTGTGGCCTGCATCACAATTAGTTTCAAATTATCTCGGCAATTAGTATTGAAGACTCCCAGAATGGCATCTTGGGGAAGAATTAGACGGGGTAGGTGAGCAAAGCGTTAGCGTGAGATAGGTGGACTTGCTGTGATGATGGTGATGTGAGATCTTCCAGCTGAGGTATGGCGTCTAGAGGAATGAGTGTGTGATCTGCGAAGGACACGATGAGCAAACTGGGGGGGATTCGGGACAGGATGACGGACGAATCTAATGATGTTGTTGACATTTGTGTCCGAGAATGCCGCATGCCCGCGCTGTCAAGATGTGAAGAATGGATTGGACGAAGGTCATCTCCTCATGACGGATGACCCAGGTGCCGGTGAAGACCAGACCAGCTGAGGTTCCGACATGTCAGCCAAGATTGGCGATGGAAGGAGGTAGGAACTCACCAGACACCCCAGGCGGCCCAGTGGGGGAGCTAAGCATCGCCGAGGGGACTCAGGGCCTGCCTCATAGATGATTGCTTGAAGAATGGGTCGATGTCGAGACCAGGCAATGGTGGTCAAGAGGAGATCATGGACGAGGCAAAGCAGTCCGCGGCGGACGAATAATTTGGCGGGGATCGCACGGAGTTCCTCCAGAGACTTGATTGGGGCGGGTTGGCTGAGGGGAGGACGATGGATCAGTTGCATTGTTCACCCAATCTCGCATTCTACTCACGGTTCTTGAAATGGTTCGTCGATTTGGATAGTCTTCTGGCCGGACACGTTGAATACTACGTAGTAACGGCAGGTGATCAGCGCTAGCAGCCATGGCAGAGAAAGCAGACATTCCACCCAAGTACTTACGTTGATGGACAGGAAACACCAGACCCGTTGTTGCTGGACCAACGTGTACTTGGAGCGTCTAGATCAGTCATTAGAAATTCCTCATAGTCGAAACCTGCATGGTGTGATATGCGCTCGAGATCAATCTGGTCTTCGGCACGTCCATCGAGGCGGTGACGGCGGCGGGATACTTTTCAGCTGAAGGAATGTGTCGGACGGCGGTAACTTGAGTGCCGACAACAGAAAGGAACTGATTATGTAAGTGAGCCGCATGTGGCTGAATTGCATGGGGAACCAGCGGCCAGCCTGAGCAAGAGAAAAATTGGTAATGGGAGCCCCCCCCTCCGGAGGGTCTGGGAGGCCGAACACCCCGCCAACGGGGGGTTTACCCCACCCTGATTCGGGCGACGGCTTGAGCGGGGACTCTGACGCATCGCGTTGATCAGTCACTAGTCACTACTCTCGCGCCTTTCAGTCGGGTCTTCCCGGAAACACGGGGTCTGACTGACGTAGCTTTAGTTTTGATCAGTATGCCTCTTTACGCCGTTCGTGTGTAGCCTCGTAAACTACCAGCCCCCATCTGCCGCCTGAGTGGGGGCTAATAAATATCACCTGATTCAAAAAAAAAAAAAGAAGAAGCAGCAAGAGAACAATCCAAACCTCAGGGCCTCACCGCTAGGTCGAGGCACTGTCCGATGTGGCGCCCGGACGGGTTCAAGCGCTTAGCACTCAAGCTCAAGTCTTGCCAATCCACCACATTCTCTGGCAACAGCATATCAGAACCTCAAGGCTAGAGTAGGCCCTACTACATGTCCCAGCTTCAGCTTGAACTCGAACATGACAGTGGCGAGCGGGAGACCTGGATTTCACTGTTGGGGGCCAAAATTTCATCCTCAGGCAAACCTGAGTATCCTCTCTCCTCCACGGAGACCTTGCCTGAGCCCTTGCCCGTGGGTGCAGACTATGATGGACGTGAGCAAGTGATCGACTCGGAAACAATTGGTCAGATTTCACCCGAGCTGCCATCAAGCCCCCCGGTCCCGGAGGTCTACATGGATCAGGGGAGTGTGCCTTCGACCTTTATCTACAAAGCATCCACCGGCCAAGAAGTGGCCCAGCAGGAGCAAGGGGTAAGCAGCGGACAGTGCCTAGTGCGACACCATCGCTTACCCCAACTTCCAGCCACACAGGCTTCCTTCGCGGGCCAAGGAGGGCGCACCTAGCGGTCCTGAGCCTACCCATAAGGCGTACCAGCAACAATCTTCCGGAGAGCCGATGCACAAGGATTGTGGCAGCCACCTGCGGGGCGTTGGTACCGAGTGAGTCGACCCCGAAATTCTTGAGCACTGCCATTTTGAGTGACTCTGCCCGCTTCAAGGGAGTCCAACACGCCCCTCGATCTACCGTCACCCAAGCCCAATGTAAAGTTGCAGTCACTGACTCACACCACCAGCAACAAACCCCGTCCCGCCTCGAATAACCAACCCTTTCATGACTGGATTGAATACTTCCTCCCGGACGGAAGTTCATACTATGTGCATCGTGGTGACCGTGTGACTACTGATGTAGATCTGCGCGACGGGAAGAACCTGGATGCCGTGAGGGACTTCCTGAGGGATCGCGTTGATCTTGGCCGACCCAAGGAGTTGTGGTTGCGGGATGTGGGCCTCCACGAGCGTGGATTCATCCCACTTGGGTGCTGGGTGGACCATGATGAGCGATCTGTGAAATTTTATTCACCGCCAGCGAGTGGAAGAAACGATTGGGAAGGAGACCACGACTGTGTGCAACGTGCACTCAGCGATGATCGTGACTGGGTTTTCGACGATGTGTTACCGCTCACCAAGAGCCGATCAACAGGGCTCGACGTCGAATATCGTTATTGGTCCTTCATGGAAGCACATCCAGCCCACGCCACCCTCCCGCACGGCGCCCGGGAGGAAGCGATAAGCGTGCTCACCTGGGCTTTAGCCGGTGCGCCGTGTAGCTCTTTGGATGATCATGACTTACTGCGGAGCCCCCTATAGCGCAGATTCTCCATTCAGTTCCCACTCTATTTACTCAGGATGATTGTCAGACACTCATCACTCTTCTATCATTGGGTATGGGATGTTTAATGACCGATTAAAACGACATGTGAATCTTTCTGTAGACACGGAAGATATGGTTGTCCACCGTACCCACATCGTGTCTGGGATCCTACTGAGGAATAGTAAGGGCGGTTCCCATGCATCCATTTATCTGTTCCAATTCCAGTTCATCGGCGCCAACTCAACTCCCGCCCACATAAGTTGTTGCCCGCGGATACTGGTCACGGAAAGCCGCATCTCCCAAAGCACTGCGATCTTAGCCACACTCACAGGGCATCTCAGCAGGCTGCCGAGGAGCCGTTCAGCGAAGCTCCTGGGAGCCAGGAGTCTGTTTGCGGCTTTGATACTGGGTAAGTTGACCAGTTATATCAGCCGACGTGATGTCCAATAATGCTAGCCCAAGCGAAGCCCCCCCCCCAAGCGAAGCCCCCCCCCGAGGCTTGCCTCAGCATGATTTAGATCTGCAGGCTCCAACCAATCCTCGTCGCGGGACCGTCCTGTCCAATGCATCTCGACCCACGCCGGATAATCAGACGATCCGCGACTACCGTTGGACTTGGGTCGAATATATCCTCCCTGATGAGAGTTCATATTGCGTGCTGCGCGGCGTGCGTCACAATGGCCGAGTCGTCGCTGATGTGGCTTTGCACAACGGGGAGCTGCCCAAAACCGTGATGGACTACCTGGAACGTGTTGATGTTGTCACGTCCCCTGACAAGGAGCTTTGGTTGCGAGACGCGGGTTCTCGTGAGCTTGGATTCATCGGGTGTTGGGTTGATCATCAAGAGCGGTCGGTGACATCCGATCTATCGCTTCAAGTTGGCGACAGCCGCCACGTGCATAATGAGAGTGAGGAGTAGTCTTTCACGGCGGGGATCCAGCTCATCAGAATCTGGGCGACAGGGCTCGACATCAAACACCGCTACTGGTCCTTCATGGCAACACACCCGGCCCACAGGTCTCTTCCGGTGGGTGCCCGAGAGGAAGCGATAGATGTTCTCACCTGGGCTTCGACCTGTGCGTCGCGCCGTCGTAGCCTCATTCGCCCATGACTTACCGCTAATTCCTTGTAGATCAGCTGTTTCCTCCTGAACAATTACCTCCCGCTCCGTTCACTCAGGATGAGTGTCAGAGACTTGACACTCTCCTTCGATCGTCTAGTATGGGACTCTGTCATTAACCATTTGATTGGAGTGATTTGACAGTTGTCTCGCAGCTGCAGAAGCGATTGCCCACCACACCCACATTGCATCCAGGATCCTACTACGAATGGGTAGGTACATTCGGAAACCTCATCCGCCTGCTTGTGTATTGACTGGGCTTTAGTTCACTGGCGCCAACTCCATTCTCATCCCCATAGGCCATTGCCTGTGGATGCTAGTCATGGTAGGTCATGTACCCCAGAAACAGGTGGGCCCTCCCAACCAGCTGAGGATTTGGACATCAGCCAACACCAGGCTGATGGGTGTGGAGGTGGTGGGTTCCACAGCATTAGGAAATTGACAAATTACTTGTTCCAATTTTTGCCCTTGTCACAGGGCAGAAAGCAGAAGAAAAGAGTTAATAAGTAAGAGTCTGTTTGAGATGAGCTAGAATATACAAATTTAAATGTTGTAAATTCTTGCCTACCTTATGATTCAAACACTATTCCCAAATATATATATTAAATGACAGAGAAATTCAAGATTTTCATAAAATTTGTATTACTAACAAAAATAGCAATGTTTAGACTTCACAAATCAAGACCATGATCACTGAGCAATCATACTCCACTCACTCCCATGTATCATGTTATCCAAAACAATTTGTGAATGAGGTGTCTGGGAAATAAGAAGATTTGGGGCAATTTGCAGCAATCTGGGATGAAATGGAGGAATCCAGAGAAAGTAATCAGTCAGCTTGAAGTGGAAAGAAGCCCAGCCATTTGACTTGGTGGTTATAGTGTGTTGGATTGTCAATCCACCTTCATGGGGAGGAGTAGCATCCCATACTCTCACAGTATTGTCTTCTGACCCTGAGATGATATACCTTCCATCAGGGGAATAGGCAACTGATAAGACAGCATCTCCATGTCCTTGGAAAGCTAAGATCTCCATACCAGTGATAGCATCCCACACCCTCACAACCTTATCCCATGATCCTGAGACAATATGCCTTCCATCAGGGGAATAGGCAACTGACAAAATAGCATCTCCATGTCTTGGAAGGACCAAGAACTTGGTACCAGTGCTAACATCCCATATTCTCACACTCTTGTCCCATGATCCTGAGACAATGTGCCTTCCATCAGGGGAATAGGCAACTGACAAGACAGCATCTTGTTCCTGGAAAGCTGAGATTTCAGTGCTAGTAATAGCACCCCACACCCTCATACTCTTGTCCCTTGACCCTGAGACAATGTACCTGCCATCAGGGGAATAAGCAACTGACAAGACAGCACCTGTATGTCCCCAGAGGGCTGAGATCTCAGTGCAAGTGCTAGGATCCCACACTCTCACACTCTTGTCCTTTGATCCTGAGACAATGTGTCTCCCATCAGGGGAATAGGCAACTGACCAGACAGCATCCTCATGGCCCTGGAGGGCTGAGATCTCAATGCCAGTGGTGGCATCCCACACCCTCACACTTCTGTCCTTTGAACCTGAGATAATGTGCCTCCCATCAGGAGAATAGGCAACTGACAAGACAGCATCCTCATGTCCCTGGAGAACTGAGATCTGAGTGCCAGTGGTAGCATCCCACACTCTGATATTCTTGTCCCATGACCCTGAGATAATGTGCCTCCCATCAGGGGAATAGGCAACTGACAAGACAGCATCCTCATGTCCCTGGAGGGCTGAGATCTGGGCACCTGTGGTGGCACTCCACACCCTCACACTCTTGTCCCCTGACCCTGAGATAATGTGCCTCCCATCAGGGGAATAGGCAACTGACAAGACAGCATCCTCATGGCCCTGGAGGGCTGAGATCTGGGCACCTGTGGTGGCATCCCACACCCTCACACTCTTGTCATCTGACCCTGAGACAATGTGCCTCCCATCAGGGGAATAGGTAGTGTTTTAAAGTCCGGTCCGGTCCGGTCTTTTGCCCTCTTTGGGAGGCAACCGGCAACC
>QGOG01006931.1:0-11835 GCA_003313185.1 Collybia sp. MG36 | reverse complement strand
GAGTAAAGGAACTCGGAGGACGGGCGCCAAAACTTAAATTCGCGCTTACCACGTGATCAGCATACTTGAGAAGTTACAGAACCAAACAATGAAACAAGGACAAACCGGCGGTCAGTAAGACCTGGTGTGGACCTGTACCTACCCCCTGGTACACCCTGATGTTTCTCCACAATAACTCAGCCACAAGATATATAACAAATTCCGGGAGTTTTTTTTATTCTCATCGGGACCCGAACCAAGGAGGCACCATCAAGGAACATCCGCTATTCAGGACAAGCACCCGAAGACCTTGCGTTTTTAGCTCGTGTGCCAATGTCCGTGTGCTTGTGTTGGCCATATTCGCAACTGTCCGCCTGAAGCTGAGCGCTGAGCGCTGAGCCCTCATCCCTCAATAAACCAAACAAATTACCCCACATAATATGTGCCTCCGCGAGGTCGCCTCGCTGCAAGTGCCCTGGACGACAAAAAGGCGCGTGTTATTGGGCCCCCTCATGTCGGCTCCCGTTCCCCCATCGTGGGCACCATCATCCTTCCCCGGGTTCCAGTCGGGTTTTCTTTTTGCCTTGTCACGGCATCTCTAAATCCTTGGCTGCATTGCACCATAGGGAGTCAGGGTTCTACCCCGACGCGGTGTGCACATTGGAAAAGATTGGAAACGATTAGGATTTGGATGGAAACCGCCACGAATCCTAATCTATCTAGATCTCGTGGACAAGAAACTTACTGCTATCAGCTCCTCGGCTGGTCACGGACAATTATTTTGGGAACTACCCCTATTTCGCAACGCCATCTCCTGTTGCTTTGTCTGACTTGATCTAAAATGCTGGCGGGAGCCGCAGTGCCAATATTGGTCAATTTTATCTGACCACACCACGAGCGATTCCTTGCAGGAGAAAACCTGCACTTCTACACATCAGCCCTTCCGTGGTGGAACTGTTGCCGGTGTGCTTCAGCTCGCCCATGATAACCAACTGCCCACCAACCGATAAGGGTGTCACATACGCCCGAGAGTACTCCCAACCTACTCCACCAATACACGCGACGATCGGATCTTGTCTCCAAAGGAGATTGCAGTATAGTTCTTTCGAAAGCCCCTGATTCACTTCATTTCAATATTCCCGCCTTCTTCCAGAAGGCCCACATGCATTTGCTTGCGGGTGATCCAAGTGATCCAATACCAGCTCCAAGCCGGGCCACTCCAAGCGGAGGAAAGGATGGTTATATACGTCAAGACTGCCAGCGGCTCGGCAAATTTATTAGAACCAATCCCTTCCGCCACTCGCCTCGATCCTCCTGGCCTCCAGTGCGGCTAGTTGACGCATCAACCTTGTGTTCGATAACGACGCACTTGGTGAGTATTTAATCTGTTTCGACACCTCATGTTCCCCACGCACCAAAGGGTCGACCATCACGTTTGCCTCTACAAAAGCCCTCCATTTCCGTCTCTTTCTAACTTGTTCTACTTCTCTTGAACTCTGTTCACATATCACCCTCTGGTCTGCACTGGTGCTAACCGCCATTTCTTTCTAGCCGTTACGATGTCTACCAAGGCGTCGCCCCCTTGCGCTCAAATCGTTCAGCCTCCTTTGGGCACGATTATTGACCAAAACCTGGAGCTTGTTGAGGTCCTTGGTGTTGGTGGTTACGGAGTCGTCTATCGTGCCGTCGACATCATCTCGTCATTCCGCAAATCATATGCCGTCAAGTGCCTTCCCCAACAGCAGTCCGAGCGCCAGCGCCGCGTGCAAATCCGGGAAATTACCTTGCACAGACTCGCCTCCGCCCACCCAGGCGTTGTCTCTCTGCACCGTGTTGTGGAGGAAGATAATCACACCTACATTATCATGGACTACGCACCAGACCACGACCTCTTCACCCAGATATTGCACAGCTGCCGATATCTCAGCGACGATGATTTGATCAAGCATGTTTTCCTCCAATTGCTCGACGCTGTCGAGTATTGTCACTCCCTTGGGATTTACCACAGGGACTTGAAGCCGGAGAATATTCTCTGCTTCGATGACGGCCTCCGGGTTGCCATCACGGATTTCGGGTTGGCCACCACCGAGAAGCTCAGCGAAGAGTTTCGCACGGGCAGTATATATCATATGAGTCCTGGTACGCTTCTATCCCTATCATCTCAGATCGTCGTCATTTATGAACAACATCTCAGAATGCCAAGGCGGCGAGTTGGCAGTCACCGGGAATTATTCGCCCATGTTCAATGATATCTGGTCCCTCGGTATCATCCTCCTCAACCTCGCGACTGGTCGTAACCCATGGAAGTCAGCGACCCCTGATGATCCTACCTTCCAAGCTTATCTCGTCGACCCTTTCAACTTCCTTCCCAATGTCCTGCCCATTTCTCCCGAACTCAACGACATCCTTGTTCGCATGCTCGAAATCGACTGGAGAGAGCGTATCACCATCAAGGAGCTTCGCCTCGCCATTAACAACATCAGCACCTTTTACTCCAAAGATGCCGTTTTCGATGCTAGCATGGCCCGATGCCCCTGGGAGGTTGGTCGAGATATTGAGTCTGATTCATCAGCTCAAGACATTTGCGCGAGCAACAAGTCCGAGAGGCTCTTGAAATCTCATTGGAGCAAGGACTCGGGTTCGTCGGACATTGTTTTTGCGACTCAATCGGTTGCAGAGGAGTCATCTTACGGCGCGCTTTGGACGGATTATTCATCTTGCGCAGCCACCTGGGCTTTCGAATCGGCCCATGGCTCCGATTTTGGAGAAGACTTTGACGGCATGGATATTTTTGCTCCGCCGCGCAAGAAGCAGCCATCTCAAACCCTCTCGCCTAATACGCCCAACAATCTGGATATCGAAGTTGTTGTTGTCAAGCCAGATTTGAAGGCGCTCACTATCAACACTAATCTCGCGCAGCCCCAATACTACGGTCATAATGCTAGCATGCGGTCGATCTCTGAATCCTCAATGATACAGACTGCCGTCGACGGTGGCGCGCATGCATCCTCCTTTTTCTTCACTAGTCCATCATCCCCGTTGGAACCACCCCCCTTAATTCCCGACACCGCCAACTCTAATCGTAGCTCCACTTCTGATCACATGGATGTAGACGAATCGCCTTCCGGGTGGTTATCTGCCATGTCCCCCACCGAGGTTTCTTCCCCCTCGAGTTACTCCCCTAGCACCAGCTCCATCGTTAGTTGCGATCTCTCTTTCATCCATTCTTCTATCGTATCCCCCGATACATCTCAGTGGCCTCACGCCTTTAATTCGCCCCTCTATCCACAACGCAAGCCGAGTCAAAACCCGCTGCCCCATTCGCCTTCTCCGCCGACCGAAGATCTCCCCATTTCGTCATCGCCCCCCAAGCTCTCCTTTTTCTCCTCCAAAAAATCCCACGATGGCAAGTCGAGGGCATCCAGTATATTCAACCCTATCAAATTCTTCCCCCGACCCTCCACCCCATCGTCGAGAGCCTCATCTCCAACGCCGCCACTGCCCAAACCCTCGACGAATCCCGGGAGGAGGACGTCCGAGCCTACCTTGTCTTCATTTGCGTGCTCCAAAATAGCGGCGTCACCACCATCGACTCAGCGGTGGACCGTCTTTGCGACGACCGCAAAAGCCCACCCTCCACCACCAGCTCCATTCCAGGAACAGCGGCAGCCCAGTCCCGTTCCTGCGCGGTCGTTTCGGCATTGGTTTCTGCCCATGAAGTTCTTTTCTATGGCGGCACATTGAGTGCTGCGCACCAGAGTTTGAAACTCTGTTATTAATTATACGCCCTTCGCCTTTCCGTTGGCCGCCGGGCCAGCCTCCCCATTTTTTGGTATATAAGTCGACACATCTGTATAATACTCAATATCATCCCTCGCTGCCACCGGCGAGCTGTAAATTTGTACCACGTTCCCCCATAGAGTTTCTAGAACAAAGAATCGCATTTCATTTGACCTGTGCCACAAGTGGTGATGCGACATGTGGTAGGTGGATCGAAACTCAATTGTCATAACGAGGGTAAGAGCCGTGGACGAAACGCCACGCGCCACTCCGAAATGACAAATCTGCTCTACACAAGGGAGGCAAAACGTGAGATCAGACTTGTATCACCTTGGCCGATCAGAAGGTCCGAGTCGCGTGTTTGCGGTTCGGTGGCGACCGCCAAGCCCAATCAATTTGTGTAGAGTGGGAGCGGACAGCCCAGGCCTGCCCAACCACGAACCATCTCGGGCGGGGACGAGTGATAGGAATTCAGTCAGTCCGCCATACTCTCGGTCTGAACCCCCCACATCACCAATCACGCGCGCTTGCCAGGATAATATCGCCTTCAGTTGGGTCTTCGCGCGCAATCAACTAAAATTGCGGCGGCCGCAGGTTTGCAGCGTCAAATTGAGGCACCGAGGTCCCAGTCTTAACTAGGAAAGCAAACGGCCCGCATGGTTCACAGTGTGGGTGGCGTCGGGCCCGCTGGTGATAGGAGAGGGAGTAAATCACGCGACGAACTGAGGATGATCAGGTTGTGAGGAGTACCCCATGCGCGATCTTCAGAGGATGTGTCAGTTCATGGAGCACACTTCTACCGAATCGCAGGCGTCCCGAACACCCATTTTCGAGATCAAGCCAGGCATGAAAGAACCCAGAAAGCGTCCAAAACCGATGACCCTAAGGCCCGAATGTATTCAGCTCTATCAATAATGATGCGTTGAACGCCAAAGGTCCCGTCAAGCGCTCGGCGAGCCCGAGCCTCCAATAAACGGTGTTTATCACGATATAGATATAGGCGTAGGATGAATGATAGGCTTCATTGACCCTCAGATAATGACAGAAATGTCATTCGCTCGGGGGATATCCGAGCACCAACCTAGAGTGTGCAGGAGACCATGACATCCTATTGCCGTGGGTGATGTAGAAAGCGCTCACCAATGTGCCAACGTTTATGAAGGAATGGTAGTAGTTGACCTTGTAGCCCTTTTCTTCCTCAGCGCCTCCAGCTTGTTTTTCATCAAAACGACCCGCATATCCGCTTCCTCCTGAGCCCTCTCCTCGTCCAATAACCTGTCCATGATAAGTTCTCGTTCCTCCTGCTCCTTCTCCCGCTTGAGTTCGCCCTCCGCGATTTTATTTGGTAGTTCCTCCGCTGCAGAGTTATCGGTATCCATACTGGGGAAGCCTTCCGGTGTTTCAGATGCAAGCTGAGGCTCTGAGACGATGGTTGCGCGCTCGTATGTTTCCCGGAATTCTGGTCCATTGACGAGCTCGCGCTGGAAGCGCGCATATTCTGCATCAATCGGATTGGAAGCCGAGTCTTCAGGTGCAGCCGGAGCTTCCTGCGTGTCGTAGTCGTCCGCGGTCGTTATGGGTGTCCGAGACGGATCTGAGAAGAAATCCATAGGAAAAGCACTGGATTCGGTCCTCCTTTTCTTGACCTCGCCGTCGTCAGGATCAGACCGGTGGCCGTCGTCCGCCTCAGCCTTCCGCTTCCCCCGTCCAACGTCGGACGCCAGCTGCGCTTCTTCCTGCTGCTCCAGCTGCGCCCTCTGCTCCCGCTCCCCGCGCTCTCTCTCCTCAGCTCGGACGCGGTCCTCCTCCTTGAGGCGGGACACGTTCATCCGATGGTTTTTGCTGCCCAGGTGTCCCTCCCACGCGGATGCATACTTGACGATGCTGCTGCATGCGATGCAGCGAAGTTGTCCTGTGGATGTGTATGATGCGAATGGGTGTGTTATTTGCGCTTCTTGGCGTTTGACTTTCAACAAGGCTCGTACATCAGCCATAGCCGAGGTTTGAAGGTGGTAGATATTCCGCGGGGCGGGGGTGGCACACACGGACAGGTTCAATGTTGAAATGTGTTTACTAATTTGTTTGGAATCATACATTTACGTTTACAGCTGGCACCCAATGGCTCTGAAATGCATTAGAATTTCTGTTGGAAATTTCTTGAACGTGGTTGGCAAAATTGCAGTAGCTAAAAGACAGAATTGCCAGGGGACACGATAAATTTACAAGCAATCCAAGTTGGGCATGTAACAACCAGCGAAACAATCAATGGCCCCGCATCTTTCGGGCAGTTGGCGATACATTGATCGCGTGCATAAGAGTTCGCACCAACGCCTGAAGGTTCACCAGAGTCCCGGGATTTGTTGATACACCCTTGTTTTGCGGGAATAAAAACTACCCATGTGCGATCGCGATGGACTCCCACCTAGAGCGCCACCACCGCACCATCGAATGTGAACGCACGGACATGGTGAATGAGAGGGCAGGAGGTTGTAATGTATGTGAAATAATCTAACAAAGGGAACCTAGAGTAGTTAGGTGATTTGAATCGTGAAATGTGATATGCAAGCATACCAGCGTGAACCCCGAATGAATTTCTTGATCGCGGGGGGCATGATCACTATCCTAGGTGATGTGTTATGTGGTTGCAAGCGCCCCAGCAATGAGTCCCTTGAGGAATCAAAAACGATCCCCGAGGTTGGGATATATATTCACCGCACAAGTAATGAGACCAAAGTGGAATCGGCCCGCAGTGTGACGCGGATATCCAGCGTATGACGCACAGGGTATAGCGATTCAATGATTGCATCCCAGCTTGGCCGCGCTATCGCGCCAACCTGACCAAACCAGGCCCTAGCGAGCGAGAGGGATTGCGTGCGGGTAGACCAAACA
This sequence comes from Collybia sp. MG36, assembly GCA_003313185.1. NCBI lineage: Eukaryota > Fungi > Basidiomycota > Agaricomycetes > Agaricales > Clitocybaceae > Collybia > Collybia sp. MG36. The sequence goes on along the minus strand of QGOG01006931.1, from coordinate 5,187 downwards.
TGCTCTTTCTGTGAGGCAACATTTTAATTAATGCTGAAATCGATGGAGCCCATGAATGTTGATGTCATGATCACCCTCGATCCGTTTTCATGTTTCTGGAAAACTTGGAGTATCCATTTCGTCCTAGTGGAAAGGAATGTTCTCAAGTATGAGCTGAAATGGGCGATGAGTGATGAGCTGAATTTGCTTTCACCACAGCCGTGGGCCAGGCGTTCAATATCATGGTGTGCTCAATGTGAAGCGGCCCCGTTTATCTATTCAAAGGCCAGATCCAGCCGATGAATTGTAGGAGCCAGGAATGTGCTTGGAACGAGACCAACCCGCGGCGACTCTGATCGCCCTTGCCCTCACACGATATGTGTAATGGGGTCGATATTATTGCCAGTAGCACAAACCATCTCTAAAAGTGACAGGCAAGATTAAAAGCAACATGTTGGGCTAGCGTGCAGTCGTCTGTTGTCCTCCTGTCTTTTCAGTTACCTTATCCACCAGCGGCGCGTCAACGCCAGTTTGTGCGGGCACTTCGAGCTTTGAGTTGCCTTCCTTGCGGGGGGACGTCATGTCTCCCTTGAAGCCGATGTAATAAATTCTAGATGTCTCTTCCCCTACAGATTCACTCTAAAACAGTTTCAGAGGTATGAATAGGGCCTCAATTGGACACTCACGAAAAAGAGTGACAGCGAGGTGATACTTGCAAACGCGGCTACACGGAGGGGATACTCTACAACACCTGTCTCGCCTTCTTGGAGGCTAATATCAAGCTGGGGATTTGTCGATTCGGCGTCTGCGAAATCTACGATGGTAGGGTGGTTTGCGTATATCCGCAGATGACGCGGCGTCACTTCTCCCCTTCCTTGTCAATATTAGCCTCCTAGAATTGATGGAAAAGCTCGCACGAACCGAGTTTCAAGATGATAGACTTGAGACGAACGTTCTGTGTAAAGGGCACGTGGATGATCATCTTTGCATTCGTGATGAATTCTACCGTGTCGCAGTGAAGGGGTATGGTGCTCAGACCTGATCATCAACCCCCGAATCTGCAAATTTGGAAGTATCGTCGCGTTCATTCCATGGCTTTATGATGGCTTTGGCATCTTCTGGGACGGAGAGGTTTAGTCCGTGTACCCTTGGCTCCGGGCAGCAATTTGAATGAAGTGGTGGTGGATCAGCAGGGCAGGACCTACTTGTCTCGGTCGATGATACCAAATAAATTCGCTATATCTGTACCAGCCAAGCTGGATGCGATTGAATCAGAAGAGTTATCGGTGGCAGCATGAGATGAAGCCATGACGGTGAACGTGGCTTTGAAAGCGACCGGTATTTCCTTTTTCGACGAGTCCCAATTGGGAAAGACCAAAACAAATGGCAATGGTCCTCTCCGCTTTTTTCACTCATGCACAAGCTTTCAAGACAGCTCGCCCGACCGCCTGGCCTTGCTCGCGTTTTACGCGCACCAAAGCCTTCAGGATCCCGCAATCTCCTAAACCAGCCATGTCTGCGGGCGCGTCACTACTCCAGCTCAAATGCACCGGCCAAGCCAAAGGACAAGTTTGACCGGCTGTTTGCCTCGTTGAAGCGGGGGATGAATCAGGAGGATCTTGCGATGAGGATTGCAGCATTGGTCATGTCGACGAATAACCAGAGCAAGCTAGCAAAACTTGAATCTTCAATACCCGAATTCATGCACGGCCTGAGTAGAGCGACACTCTATGAACGAGTGAACCATTACCTTGCAAACCCGCCCGAGGATAACTTTGACTCAATAGTACCGTCTGTCTCTGCAGGCGAGTCACCTATTTTCACCCTACCTTCATTTCTAACTGTACCTATCGTTGGGAGTAGATACCGTCTCCGAGACTTCCGGTGCAGGAGAATCTACCACCCAAGACCAGAAAAAAAAGGTTCTGCAGGCGTCGGAAATGACCTCCGGTGAGCTAGTTCAGTGACGCGTTCTGTTGTGCGGAACTGACAGGCAGTTTAGCACAAGCAGAACTTCCTCATGGGAGTCCGCTGGGGGAACTCGTCGCGCAGCTGCAGATCCCAGACAGTCGCCGTGTACTCGAGCATTTGGAGCCGGATGAGCAGGCGGAATTCCGGGAACTCATGACCAAGACCTTGACAGAGTCTGGTAACGAGGACATGGCTGCCCTCAATCGCATTGCCCAGTTTCTCTCACATCATGGTCTCAATATACGGTACACCACCAGACCCCCACCCACCGCCGACGTTCCCCGAGATTTATTGGCTGAATTTGAAACACTCGAAAAAGCAGCGGATGGCGTAGCTCTCGAAGTTTCAACTTCTGACATATCCCAAGCAGAAACCCCGCCGACGTCACTACCAGGTAGCTTCTTATCATCTCAGAGCCAACCACATCCTCATTTCATTCATTTCAGAGACTACGGAGACTACGGCGAGCAACACCACGCTCGACCAGATGGACCCCGTGGCGCTTGCGAAACGAATTCTTGAAGATGAATCATCAAGTAGGACATATTTTGCGCCTAATGGACGAGACTTACACGACATGAATAGACCCTCTAGATGCCCCCCAAGAAGCACAAAACGACCCATACCCTGATCTCATGACTCCCGATCCACTTATGGACTCTCGGGACGTTACAGAATTCCCTGCAGACAAGGATTCTCCCTACCACAATCGGGTAGTTGTCCGCAACCATTCTTCCATGTTCCATGAAGCACTCGAAGCAGACGGATTCGACTTTGCATCAGAAGACTGGAAACCCATCACAACTGATGAAACTGAGGAACAGCTCACTTCAACCGAAAATCTCCCCCTGACCCCGGCTGAGCTGCGTAATCTCTATAAATTTCCCATCCTCAGCAGGCGGATCACACAACAAACCGGAAAAGGGAAAATACACCGTCAGTTCTGTCTAATGATCGTTGGCAATGGCGATGGCCTAGTCGGATACGGACAAGGGAAGGACGAGGATGGGCCACGCGCCGAAGCCAAGGCGTTCGCTCAGGCTGTGCGCAACATGGATTGGGTGGAACGATTCGAGAAGCGTACCGTCTGGACCGAAATGGAGACGAAGCTTGGAGCGACCCGCCTCATCCTGCGCCCGCGTCCTGTTGGTTTTGGGCTGCGATGTAACCCGAATCTGCATCAGGTGCTCAAGGCCGCAGGCATCAAAGACATCAGTGCCAAGGTCTGGGGTAGCCGCAACCCGATTAATGTGATCAAGGCTGCGTTCCGGATGCTGCAGGCTGGTCATGCCCCCTTGGCGATGGGCGACGGGATGGGCGGGCCTGGGCGAAAACTGAACAAGGGAACTGGGCTCCGGAGCAAGAGCGATATGGAGCGTGAGCGGGGCAGGAAACTGATTAGCTTGAGAAAGTGATAGCTTTTGTCCTGCGGGTGGGTACTGCGCATGCTGTAGATAGTCAGTATCTCATCATTGAATCGTAGCCCTGACCATACATGTTGGAGAGACAATAAAAGGTTCTCTTGTTGCCAGTGAGGCCGTTCATGATGTCGCGTGGATGTGACACGTAAGTATCTCACTGACTCAGAAAAACTGCCCTTGACCCCAAATCCCGACCTATTGGTCACTTTCTGACCCCAAGCCGCCAGGCTCGGATCTGCACTATCATCCATTGGACGCTTCTCCCATTCAAATGGCTTTCCAGTATACGTGGTCTCAGCGCCTTTCTGTGCTTGACGACAATCTCGCTTATTTCTCAGGTCCAAAAAGCCTCGCGTGATGACATCCTAGCCGCTGCTGTTTATCCGATGTTCCCCCGGTGGGAGATCTATAAGTATAGAATCATATCTTGAAATGGTCCCCACAAGCGAGCCTCCCACAACTGAAAGTCATAGATGGCGCAGACGACGACGTCTGCCATCGAGCTTGAAGCCCTCCCATCACAAAAATCATCCAAGGTGTTCACACCCAGTAGCGACTCTGCGGACGCGGCGGGCTTGGATCATGTGCAACCATCAGCATCCAAGATAGACGTAGTGTCGACAGCGAAGGGCTCTACCAGAGACGCCTTGGTTTTATCGCCGAAACAGCACCTCAGGAACTCCCACATCCAATTCGCAGCGCTTTGCTGGTGTCTATTCCTGGCTGGCTGGAATGATGGTTCCACTGGACCATTGTTGCCCAGAATACAACTTGTGTATAATGTGTGTGTTTTTTGGCTGTTCGAACCGACAATCTGATCAGTTCTCTTTGCGATCAGGTTGGTTTTGCGGTTGTATCGCTGCTCTTTGTATTTGCTTGCCTGGTAAAGATTTATTTCCATGGACGCTATCATTTGATTCTGAGCCTTCGAACGCGCTAGGGATTTGTAGCCGGCGCTTTGATAAATGTCCACCTAACGGACCGCTTGGGGTTCGGAACGGTACGTGTTCCTCAACATGCCACCTGTCTCATCGGACTCATCACTGTTGTTTGCTAGGTCTTGGTCCTTGGTAGGTTTATCGAGAAAATGGCCAGTTTAGCCGCCGATTTTCTTTCTTTTTTTTTTACGCCAGGTTCCCTTTGCCAAGTCGTCGCTTACGCGCTCCAAGCGCCTGCCCTTCCTTTCCCTGTATTCGTACTCTCTTATACTATCAACGGAGTGGGTATGGCACTTCAGGTGAGAGAACCGTCACAGTGACCCTCTGCTCGCCATATCCATCTCCACAAATCAGGATGCACAAGCGAATGGGTACGTTGCGAGCCTTGAAAAAAATGCCCAAACATACATGGGCTTCCTACACGCCGCTTACGGTGAGCCATGCCCTGATTCTGCGACGTCGAAAACTGATTCCTTTTACCAAGGCGCGGGAGCGTTGGCATCTCCCCTCGTCGCGACGCAGTTTGCACAGCTCAGACATTGGTCGTTCCACTACTTGGTCTCTCTGGGTATCGCACTCTCCAATACAGCGGTTTTATCGGCCATTTTCCAATTCAAGAACCAGGATGGTTCGTATTATCCATTCGCACTTGCAAGCGACATCATTGACATTCCGGCAGAATGTCTTGGCAAGATTGGGCAGTCCGCGGGAGAGAAAGGCGTGAGCGAAGATACCAAATTCCGCCAAATCATGAGCCTGAAGAGCGTCCACCTCCTCGCATTTTTCATTCTCGTCTACGTCGGGGTTGAAGTGACAATCGGAGGTCCGTTGCGTTTGACAACAATGCGCTCACCAATCTGATGAATACGCCCAGGCTG
>QGOG01006928.1:0-25501 GCA_003313185.1 Collybia sp. MG36 | reverse complement strand
GTCCAAGTGGAAGCAGAAGCGGCTCCCGAGCCCTCGCACATCGCTGGGACTGCCAACCCAGAATTGAGTCAACCCATTCCGGTCAATGCTGAGCTATGATTTGAGTTTGATCCACCGAACTGAAATTGTGACCAGGCTGCACCTTTCCAGCAATCGTCGCGTGTCTGGCGCTCTGGAAATTCCTACTATCGACCACTGCCCATGGATGGCGGTGAGGAGAATTGGGAGAAAGTATATGGGAAGGCGGAGCAATTCGAAACTGAGTTCTGCAAAGGATGGAACAGCGAGATCGACGCACTCCTTACCTTTGTGCGTCCACAGTCCAGTTCATGTCACGCTTGCACTAATTCCAACTGACAAGGCCGGCCTGTTCTCCGCCGTCGTCACCACATTCGCTGCCGAATCATACAAATTGCTCCAACCCGATCCCCAGGACATCACCAATCGCATCCTGCTCAATGTATCCGCCCAGCTCGCAGGGGGAAATGCCACTGAATTGCCGTCCGGATTCACCCCATCTCCCTCCTCCCTCCGGATCAATGTGCTCTGGTTCCTGAGCTTGACATTCAGTCTCACTGCAGGACTGGTCGGGATCCTGTGCAAGCAGTGGCTCCGGCACTATCAGCAGGACATCTCGAAGCCCCCGAGGGAGGCACTCGCCATCCGTCAATTCCGCCATGATGCGTTCTTGCGATGCAGGGTCATGAACATCCTCAACGCCCTTCCCATCCTCCTGGGTCTGGGCCTGATTCTTTTCTTCGTCGGCCTGATTGACTTCCTGCAGGGCCTGAATGTGACGGTCTCGATTCCCGTCACGGTATTGATTGGGCTCGGCTTCGCCTTTCTCGTGGTCACGACTTCGGCGCCTGCATTCCAATATGTGGCTCTTATTCGATATCATTACCTCTCTGGTTGGAATATAGATCGTGCTCGGCCTGCTTTATTTGCATTCAAGTCACCCCAGTCACTGGCGATCCTCCACTTTGTCACCTGGTTGTGCCCGCCCTCGACTAGCTCGAAATTTCCGAGCTGGGCATCCTTGGAGCTCACATTCTTCAACCCAAATAAATCCTTCGTGATTCGATTCTATACCGGACGTGCACTGACCTGGCTCGATGAGACATACTCGCACAGCCTGGACATGGCACGCCAGATATGCCTGTGTCTACAGGACACTGACGGCGATCTCGTAGTTGAGGACATGGATGGGGATAGGCTATTTGATGTTTCCAGGGAGCGGTCCAGCGCGGCGGTGATCAAGTCACTTTTCGACACGACATGGCGCCCCGGAGTCAGGGAGGCAGAGGGGGACGTCAGGCGCGACATCATTGCTGTGAGATATTTGTGCCCATTGGTTATGTCGTCATTCGGCGATCAGTTGCTCGCTGTTTCGGAGCACCTGGTGCGCGCCTTGAATTCCTCCCACCACCAAATAGGCACATTAGAACCATTCTGGTGGATGTTCTCTCGCATCTCCTCTCAAACTCGCAACTACCCAGCGGAGCAGCTGCAAGAGTTGACTTGGCAACGGGCAATTCTCTTCCAAAATCTTTTGTCGGAGGGGCGATGGCAAAAATCAACCGGAATCATCGAGGAGGTGGGGAACGTGTTTAGGAACCTGGAAATATTCACTGACGAGGAGCTCAATTCCATTCTCAATGCGGTGCGTGCGTGGATGGATCAGAACCCCCAGGATGTAGACCTGCCCGGTCACTGTTGGGTAGCCTTGGTTTCTGGACCGCTACCCACTCAGCCCAATGAAGCGCGGGATCGCCCACCTGTCCGTGATTTCATGGCCCTCCTGGATTCGCGGTTGCGTCTGAGTGAAGGTGTCGACTATCTGTGCAGGTCGTATCATTACCATGAGAGTTTTGATTCATGTTTCGCGGCGCTTTATGCATGGATCGATAGGAATCCTCAGGACACGCAATCATTCATCCATTGTCGGGCAGTTTTGACGACCCTGAGATCTTTAGGCTTCGAGTGGTTCAGCCGCTACCAATCTGTCCGTGAATTCGAGGCCTTCTTAGAGGTGCAAATTGCAAGGAACGGGGGTGCCGTGGAAGAGGGCCCCTACCCTTGATATCAATCCTGTCCAGATCAATTGGGGCTGCAGAACAAATGCCACTGCGAAGGGTCTTCAATGTTTTCTGACCCAGCTCCTAATTTCACATCCTTCTTCCACATCGCTCACATCGCTCACATCATCCTCCCCTGCGTTCATCACAGTGCTGCCAACAAATACACCGATTTGTGTCGTGCCAATAAATGAGCCAGCGGTAGCTACACTGAATTCTCCTATCTGCTCACCACATCAATGGCTTGAACTATGTTCGTGGAATCGAATGAAACGGTCTCCGTGGGTAGAGCAGTATGCACGAGGCCTCTGGTGACAGACTACAGTAAACAAATTCGCCCTACTTGGCAACACACGCTATCCATCCCAATCGATCCCGATTCCCCAAAGGCGTTGCGATCTTGAGGCTGGCGTGCGACTGAGAAGAATCACTTGTGTTGCTTGCACGCAACCCATTCACTGTTCGTATTTTTACGGGCTTGCGTTCGGTACCGGCGTTCGGCCAGTAACGCGAAAACAAACGATGGTCATTTATATGAATTGATAAATCGATACTTACATTGCAAGTCTTCACAAAAACAATCGACGATCGTTTTGCGCGAGTGATGCTCAATGTGCGATCAGTCCGACCCAAATATCGGACGGAGACGACCTCGGCTACTCCCTGCCGGCGGCCACGGGAGAGCGCGGGCCTGGGCACGCATAAGCACGGACACGAACTGTGTGAGAAGGCGCAGTGCTACAGTGCACCGGAGAGTTGTGCCCTGCAATCCTAGCCTCTTCGGGAGCGCCCAACTCCCCAAAGGCCCTTGGCCGCTTTGCTAGGACTTCGTGCCTGATCGCGTTCTCTCCGTCATCAAGCGCAATGTAGGAAGGGTAGATTGCGTCGGGGTGTTCGCGATAGCATCGTCTGGACTCGAGTCCATCCGATTTCATCGTCTGGACTCGAGTCCATCCGATTTCATCGCCCGGATCCGCCTATAGGAGGCTGCAGCCACTGGATGCATCGAACGCAGACATTCCCTTGTGCTGTCGAGATCAAATCACATGTCAGATACAAATAGCGCCACGACGCCCGAGGCGGGGAAGACGACGCCAAATCGACTAATCCGGGAATTGGGGACGTCTAATTGATTGTTCTAGACAACCACATTGTAGATGGCACTGAGGTGTTGTTCGTAGAATTTCGAAGCCTCAAGGCCTCTCCATCACTCGGATCCACCAACGGCTGGTCTTGGTCACCCCGTCATCGGGAAGTGTCTTGCCAATCCAGGATGAGCATCGCCAACACTGGCCGCGATATCCGCCTGGTTTTGGTTGGATTATTCGGAATCTGGGCCATGCACAGGGCAATCACAGCCTAACCCATACTTCTGCGATCCTGCTGCCGGAGGCTCCGTGGCTCCTCTGCAAGCGCACGTCTGACTGTCATTTCCTCGCCGCTTCTGATGGGTCGCGCGGCGGAGAAACAGAAGGCAAACATTTTCCGGTTGACCCGACATGGATAGGATCGACAGCACCAGTATCTTGTTTCCCAGTGGGCGTTACGCGCTCGAAGCTACGTAGTGCGCAGCTGAGCCAAATGTCCCTCGTCTACCAAGTAACGCTCTGGGAGGTGTGCTTTCGTTTCCTTGGTGATATTCTAGTCCCCGGCGCGTAGGCTGTTCTGCCATATTTTTTACTTGGCAGTATAGTGCCCCTTGAATATCGGTGCGGGAAGTGGCAAATGGAAAGCCAGAAATCATATTGGCGCCTAGCTAGTCCTGGTCAAATACTACTCCTAATACCAATCTACGAACAACGGGGGCGCTGCCTTGGGATTCGTGAACGAGTTGCGTCTCTACTCTCCATCTGTGCGATTGCTGGGTCAACGATTTGCTCTAATATTCGATCTCCAACCTCGCTAATGGTGTAATCAAGCTTCCGGATAGCCCAGTCAAGTCGGCTTTGAACATCACGAGGGTCGCTAAACGACTCGATGGGAGGGCTGAACTCCCCAAAGGCCCTACACCATCTTCCTACAAGGACCCCGTACTTGATCGCGTTCTCCATCTCGCCGAGCGCGATGTGGGCACGGTAAATGGCTTCAAGGTGTTTTTTATAGAGTCGCGACGACTCCAGTCCTTCCGATTCTATCACTCGGATCCACCACCGACTGGTTTTGATCACCTCGTCCTCGGGGAGTGTCTTGTCCGTGACCCAGATCACATAGTTCGGGATGAGGTCATTAATACTGGCTGCGATATCCCTCCGATTCTGGTCGGATTCCTCACAATCTGGGCCGCAGGCCGGGCAGTCGCAGTCGAATCCATATTTCTGCAGAGTCTGCTGACGGACGCTCCGTATGTCCTCTGGGAGTGCGTATGTTATTGTGATTTCCTCGCCACTCTTGATGGGCCGCGCAGCAGAGAAATAGTAAGCGAAGGACTTCAAGTCGAAATATCGAGTGACGTTCGGGCAACAACTGAACGGCAAAGGAGAATGATATCAATCTCAGGGGGCACATGAATGATGCAATATCCTCGCACCTGTGATTGGCTCGCGAGAATTCTCTGCATACTCCGGTGTATAGTGTTTCACCGATGTCAGCCAATTCCTCCATTCTGAATCGATTCGTCCGGCAGATTCCTACTGTGATGCCCTGCTCCGTGTGGGCGTTGGCCAGTGACAAGTAAGCAGCCTGCGCATCCGGATCCAGACGCTCAAATGCTCGGCGGTACAGATTGTTCCATTCGAATTTGAGTGCTTGAATTGCTTGTTCCTTGGTCCAGTCGTGGGGATAGTGTTCAATCGTGAGGTGACCCATACTACTCGGGAGGACCAGGAGTGGCCTCTCGACATAGATCAGATCGCCCATGTCCAGATCACGCGTCGCGAATATCCCCAGTCCCTTCCCAGGGGCCGCGTCGATGCGATGGGCCTTCGGGGGGTGCACCAGCGGGGCCGGGAATCCTGGGGTCGAGAAGATCTTCTTCTTGATCTCCTCGGTGACGAGACACTCCGACCATCCATCCGGGTGTTCGGTCGGGCTCGCACCATCAGACCTCGGTGGAATTGAGACGCAGATGAGAGGTGGAGATCGCTGATTGACGACATATCCAGTTGGAGGGTCTGTGTCCTTTCCCGGATTTGTTGGGGACAGCTTGCCCGCGTCCTCGACTTTCCCGGATGGAAGGCATTGGTATTCCGGGGGCTGATGCGATGTGGGTCTGTCGAAGTCAGAATTCCTACCGGACAGCGCTGATCTGAATTGATTCGTGATGGATCGGAATGGACGGTCTCGTAGCAACATGGTCCGAAGAGTGTCTTGTAGATTGGGTTGGGATGTACCACCTTGTAACAGCACGCGTCGGTGATTCGCTAACAACGGCCCAAGTTGAAGGGCTCACTTGATTGCTCGGGCTGGTCATTGGTTGACATACTGGGTGCTGGCGCGGGCGAGGATCCTTAGAATACTGGCATGTAGGTGCGATATGTGGGTATTGAGGCAGTTGCGCAATCAACGCGGAAGCACGAGATGCTTACCAGGATTTTGGAATGCGGTGGCTGACTCGCAAGAGGGAACAAATCAATTGAGAGAGGCACTTGAACCAACTTTGTGAGGGCTTGAGAGAAAGAGGGGGCAAGGAATTGATGAGATTCATGAGATCCATCGGCCGCCTCTTTATAGGAAAACGATCGCATCCAACGCTTTGTGTAGCTTGCACTGTCGGGAAAATCACATGTAGGAGTAGCGCGAATGACCCAAGGCGGGGAATTTCGGGAATGACCGCAGCGGAAAGGAATCGAATGGGGACACGTGATGAATAGGCGCACGGCGGGTCCCGACCACCTGCGGCGTCCTTTGGTGTGCGTCGTCCGTTTCAATCGAGCCAACGTCTACAATGCTTCAAGTTCTCGGATACTCATGAAACAACAAGGGCAAGCGCACATTTTCTTTTTGCACACAACCCGTTCATCCATATCTTCACGGGTTCGCATCCGGTACGAGTCACTATGCGTGATCACAAGAACACGTTGATGTAAATGATATCGCATTACAACGCAAATTCGGCCCAAGTGCATTTTCGGACGATGGGAGACGGCTGCGGCTGCCCTATGCGAACAATCCTGGGAGGGCGCGTGCGCACATGGACACGAAATAACGCTATGGTGTACAGTGGAGCTGAGTCCTCCAATCCTGGTTTCTTCAAGCTAGCTCGTTCACACACCAGCGTTCAACCTAAACACAGCATCAAATACTTTTCAAGTTCGACGCTTCTGGACCGGATTGTTCCTGCGAATTCCCAGGAATCGTGACATGATGAAGGGTGGCTTGGACCAGGATCAGTTTTGAAGCGCCCGAGAATGCGCGTCAATCAAGCACCCGCGACACATTGATGCGTCGTGCCTTGCCTAATCAGCTAATTCATTCTCACTGGGCGTTAGAGGGGAGATGGCCCGTGGGGGAATCATGCTTTCATTGCGGATCCTAGGGTGGCTATCGGCCAAGGTGAGTGTATTATGTCGTGATCTACGCGCGCTAAGGCCAAGCCGAATCAGTTTTATATGCACCACACCACACCCACCCGCAATCCATCCTCTTGCCCCTTGCATTATGGCGAATACCAATCCAGCCCAATCAGTGGCTAATCCAAGCAATCCGACCTGGGTAGACCAGCCAGGAGTCCAGGGTGAAGGGGGGGTGGCTCCTGGGCTATCTCCCTCCACCACTGAGACCGCTGTCCAAGTGGAAGCAGAAGCAGCTCCCAACCCAGAGTTGAGTCAACCCATTCCGGTCAATGCTGAGCCATGATTCGAGTTTGATCCACCGAACTGAAATTGTGACCAGGCTGCACCTTTCCAGCAATCACCGCGTGTCTGGCGCTCTGGAAATTCCTACTATCGACCACTGCCCATGTATGGCGGTGGGGAGCATTGGGGGAAAGTGTATGAGAAGGCGGAACAATTCGACACCGAGTTCTGCAAGGGGTGGAATACCGAGATCGACGCGCTCCTCACCTTCGTGCGTCCCCAGCTCACCCTGCGCCACACCTGCACTGATTCCAACTGACAAGGCCGGTCTGTTCTCCGCCGTCGTCACCGCATTCGCTGTCGAATCATACAAATTGCTCCAGCCCGATCCTCAGGATACAACCAATCGGATTCTGCGGAATGTCTCCGCCCAGCTCGCAGGGGGGAATGCCACCGAGCTGCCGTCCGGATTCGCCCCATCGCCCTCCTCCCTCCGGATCAATGTGCTCTGGTTCCTGAGCCTGACATTCAGTCTCACTGCAGGACTGGTCGGGATCCTGTGCAAGCAGTGGCTGCGGCACTATCAGCAGGACATCTCGAAGCCCCCGAAGGAAGCACTGGCTATGCGTCAATTCCGGTATGATGCATTCTTGCGATGCAGGGTCATGAACATCCTCAACGCCCTTCCCATCCTCCTGGGTCTGGGCCTGATCCTGTTCTTCGTCGGCCTGATCGACTTCCTGCAGGGCCTTGATGTGACGGTCTCGATTCCCGTCACGGTATTGATTGGGCTCGGCTTTGCGTTTCTCGTGGTCACGACTTCGGCGCCTGCATTCCAATATGCGGCTCTCATTCGACATCATTCTTTCTTTGGTTGGCATATACATCATGCTCGGCCTGCTTTATTTGCATTCAAGTCACCGCAGTCACTGGCGATCCTCCACTTTGTCACCTGGTTGTGCCCGCCCTCGACTGGCTCAAAGCTTCCAAGTTGGGCATCCCTGGAGCTCATGTTCTTTGACCCGAATAAATCCTTCGTGCTTCGGGCCTATACCGGACGTGCACTGACCTGGCTCGATGAGACATACTCGCACAGCCTGGACATGGCACGCCAGATATGCCTTTGCCTACAGGACACTGAGGGCGATCTTGTAGTTGAGGACATGGGTGGGGATAGGTTATATCATTTTGCCAGGGAACGGTCCAGCGCGGCAGTGATCAAGTCACTTTTCAACACAAGTCAGCGCCCTGGAGTCAGCGAGGCAGAGGGCGACGTCAGGCGCGACATCATTGCCGTGAGATACCTGTACCCATTGGCTATGTCGTCATTCGGCGATCAGTTGCTCGCTGTCTTGGAGCACCTGATGCGTGCCTTGAATTCCTCCAACCATCAAATAGGCTCATTGGAACCATTCTGGTGGATGTTCTCTCGCATCTCCTCTCAAACTCGCAACTACCCAGCGGAGCAGCTGCAAGAGTTGAATTGGCAAAGGGCAATCCTCTTCCGAGATCTTTTGTCAGAGGGGCGATGGCAAGACTCAGCCGGAATCCTCTGGGAGGTGCGGAACGTGTCCGGGAACCTAAGACTATTCACCAACGAGGACCTCGATTCCATTCTCAATGTGGTACGTGCTTGGATGGATCAGCATCCTCAGGATGTAGACCTTCCCGGCCACTGCTGGGTAGCCTTGGTTTCTGGACCGCTACCCCATGAATTCGATGAAGCGCTCCGGCACCGCCCACCTGTCCGTGATTTCATGGCCCTCCTGGATTCGCGGTTTCGTATGAGTGAAGGTGTCGACTATCTGTGCAGGTCGTATCGTTACCAGAGGAGCTTCGACTCATTTTTCACGACACCGTATGCATGGATCGATAGGAATCCTCAGGACACGCAATCATTCATTCATTGTCGAGCAGTTTTGACGACCCTGAGATCTTTGGGCTTCGAGTGGTTCAGCGGCTACCAATCTGTCCGTGAATTCGAGGCCTTCTTAGAGGTGCAAATTGCAAGGAACGGGGGTGTCGTGGAAGAGGGCCCCAACCCTTGATACCAATCCTGCCCAGATCAATTGGGGCTGCAGAACAAATGCTATTGCGAAGGGTACGGACAGGTCTTCAACGTTTTCTAACCCAGCTCCTAGTTTCAAACCCTTCTTCCACATCGCCCACATCCTCCTCCCCTGCGTTCATCACAGTCCTACCAACAAATACACCGATTTGTGTCGTGCCAATCAATGAGCCAGCGGTAGCTACACTGAATTCTCCTATCTGCCCACCACATCAATAGCTTGAACTATGTTCGTGGAATCGAATGAATCGGTCTCCTAGGGCGGAGCATGGTGGGCTTTGGGGATACGCAAGGCCCCCGGTGACAGTAAACAAATTTCTTGCCCTACTTGGCACGCTGTCGATCCTAATCGATCCCGATTCCCCAAGGCGTTGCGGTCTTGAGGCTGGGGCGCGACTGAGAAGAATCAATTGTGCTGCTTGCACGCAACCCATTCACTGTTCGTATTTTACGAGCTTGTGTTCGGTACCAGCGTTCGGTCAGTAACGCGAAAACAAATGATGGACATTTATATGAACGATAAATCGATACTTACGTGCCTACCTAGTCGACGTTTGGTCTTCCCAACCAGATGCAACAAGCTAGGAAAATGCAATGTTATTCCCTAAATCTATCACCATCTACTAGCGGCCTGTGTTCGTGTGTTGATCGAGGTCGGGTTTGCCTTTCTTGTCGTTTCAGCTTTGCCAAATGCCTGCGTTCCAATATTTCTGCGTTCCAATATTTTGCTGCCGTTCTAGGCCAGTACTCATATCCTTGCTTCCTCATTGATTGAATCTCACTCTCCACCGTGCGTCGGGCATCAGAAAGTTTGAGTGTCGGTGCGGGAAAACGCAGATATCATATTGGCACCCAGTCGGATACCTTCTTCAAGCCGATACTAATTTACAAACAACTGGAACCGCTTTAGGATTCGTCAACGAACTGAATCACCATCATCTCAAACTACAGTGCCTCGTAACCGATCCAACCGGAGCCATCGGTCACTAACATCGTAGGTGCTGCAATTGAGCTTTCGCATAGCCCAGTCAGGTCGCTTCTGGGGGTCACGAGGGTCGATGAACGGCTCGATGGAAGAGCTCGACTGCCCAAAGGCCCTACGCCGCTTCTCCAAAAGGGTTCCGTACTTGATCGCGTTCTCTCGATCACCGAGCGCGATGTAGGCGTGGTAGATAGCAACAAGGTGTTCGCGGTAGTATCGTGTGGACTCGAGTCCTTCCGATTCGATCACTCGGATCCACCACCGGCTGGTCTTGATCACCTCGTCCTCGGGGAGCGCCTGGTCAGTGACCCAGGCAATATAATTTGGGATGAGGTCATCAACGCTAGCCGCAATATCTGCGCGATTTTGGTCGGATTCTTCGGAGTCTGGGCCGCAGGCAGGGCAGTCGCAGTCGAATCCATATTTCCTCAGATCACTCTGGCGGGCGCTCCGCGGGTCCTCTGGAATAGTATATCCTATCGTGATCTCCTCGCCGCGTTTGATGGGCCGCACGGCGGAGAAATAGAATGCGAAGGTCTTCTGGTCGAAATATCGAGTGACGTTCGGGCGGCAACTGAACAGTGAATATCAGTTCTGGGGGTCGCATGAACGATGTAATGACCTTGTACCTGTGATTGGCTCGCGAGAATTCCTTACACACGCCGCTGTAGTGTGCTTCATATGCGCCGACGACGTCAAACAGTCCATCTACTCCGAATCCATTCGTCCGACAGATGCCCAGCGTGGTCCCGCTGCCGTCCTCCGCATGACTATTGGCCAATGCGAGGTAAGCGGCCTGCGCGTCTGGCTCCAGACGCTCGAATGCTCTGTGGCATTGCTTGTTCCACTCGAACAGGAGCGCTTGCATCACCTGCTCCTTGGTCCAGTCGCGGGGTGCTCCAATCTTGACGTGATTCGTATAACTTGGTAAGACCAAAAGTGGCCTTTCGGCATATATGAGATCGCCCATGCCCAGGTCACGCGTTGCGAACATCCCGAGGCCTTTTCCAGGGGCCGTGTCGATGCGGTGGGCCGGTGGGGGGTGCACGAGCGGGGCCGGGAATCCTGGAGTCGACAGGATCTGATTCTTGATCTCGTTGGTGACGAAACACTCTGACCGTCCATCTGGGTACTCGGGTAGGCTTGCACCATCGGGTTTTGGTGGAACTGAGATACAGCAGAGAGGTGGAGATGGCAGGCCGACGGCGTATCCAACTGGAGGGCCTAGTTCCGGTCGTCAATATCATTTTCTGATTGTTTGGGCAACGGCTTGCCTGCATTCTCGACTCTCCCGAATGGAAGGCATTCGTATGCCGGAGACTGATACAATGGCGGCCTGCGGATGTCCGACTGACTAGCGGGTAGCGCTAAATTCATGACAGCTTGGGGTGCGCTATCTTGTGGTAACCTGGACCGAAGTGCGGACGAGGGTCGTTGGAGTGGCAGGTGTGATGTGCGGGTATTAGAGAGGTTGTAACAACCGGCGACGAAATGCTTACCGAAATCGCTGACTTGCAAGAGGAAACAAGTTGAGCGATGGATGGATGGAAAATACGCTGTATACTTCGTGGCTCTGGTTCGTGGGGTCGGCGTCCTCAGGCTCGGGGAAAGGAGGGGCGGGAATCAGATGGATTCACGAATGCACCGACCGCCTCTTTATATAGGAAAATTTACCATCCAACCTGGGTGTTCTCTTGCGCTATTGGGACCAAATCACATGGTAAATGAAATGGTAGTGACGTCCGCGGCGGGTAAAAGGACTTCGAATCGACCATTTGGGGGATTGGGGAAGCCGAATTGGTTGTTTTGGATAAGAAGCTCTCTTGCGTCGACCATCGCTTAGCCGAACCCACCCCTCGACATAAAACTGTCGTTTGCTTCAAAAGAGAAACCAGCACAACTACTATTCCACAAAGATCTGTAGATATCATAGTGCCAACTTTTATGCTACGTAGTAGCGAGAATGTATACTCCTCAACTACCTCTCAAGGGGGCCGCCCCTCTGCCAAAGACTTGCGTCGATTGCTATATGTTCGCTGACGACCAACAAGAGTTTCCGCGGCGGGGCATTCTGAATACAACATCGATTTAAACCACTATTGATACCAAGATACGAGCAAATTTGAGGCACTACTTTGGGACTCGTCAACCAACTGGATTACTACCACCACCTCAATCCGCCATCTGTGCGCATACCAATCTATGTAACATTGTCAACGCTGCTGCAATCAAGCCTTCCGGGCAGCCCAGTCAGATAGGTTTTGGGGATAATAAGGGTCGCTAAACTGGGCGGAAGGGCCCAACTCCCCACCGGCCTTACGCCATCTTCCGTGAAGCCTCCCGTATTTGATCGTATTCTCTTTGTCGCCAAGCGCGATGTATGCGCGGTAAATAGCAGCAAGGTGTTGTCCATAGAATCGCGACGACTCGAGCCCTTCCAATTCCATAACCCGGATCCACTGCAGGCTGGTCTCGATCAGCTTGTCTTCAGGGAGCGCCTTGTCGTTGACCCATGCTTCATATTTCGAGAGGAGGTCGTCGACACTGGCCGCGATGTTCGCGCGATTCCGGTCGGATACTTAGAAATTGGGGCCGCAAGCCGGGCAATCACAATCAAACCCGTACCTTCGCATGATCCCCTGGCGGAGGCTCCGTGGGTCCTCTGGCTGACCATATGCTATTGTGATTTCTTCCTCGCTCTTGATGGGTCGCGTGGCGGAGAAGTAGAAAGCGAAGGACTTCATGTCGAAATGTCGAGTTACATTCGG
The DNA here is from genome assembly GCA_003313185.1 of Collybia sp. MG36. Classification (NCBI taxonomy): domain Eukaryota; kingdom Fungi; phylum Basidiomycota; class Agaricomycetes; order Agaricales; family Clitocybaceae; genus Collybia; species Collybia sp. MG36. The sequence goes on along the minus strand of QGOG01006928.1, from coordinate 12,872 downwards.
GCAACAACTGAATAGCGAAGGAGAGCCAGATCAATCTCGACGGTCATGCAATGCGCATTAATGACCTCGTACCTATGATTGGCTCGCGAGAAATCCTTACATATACCAACATATGGCGCTCGATAGTGCGTGCGGACAGTGTCAGCCAGGCCATCTATTTCGAATCCATTCGTCCGCGCGATTCCTAATGTGGTCCCGCTGCCATCCTCCGTGTGAATGTTGGCCAAAGCAAGATAAGCAGCCTGTGCGCCTATCTCCAGGCGTTCAAATGCTCGCCGGCACTCTTTGTCCCATTCAAACATCTGTGCTTGCATCACCTGTTCCGTGGTCCAGCCACGGGGATGCCCAATCCTGATGTGGCCTCCATAGCTCGGTAGGACCAAGAGTGGCCTCTCAACACAGACGGGGTCGCCCATGTCCAGATCACGGGTGGCGAAGATCCCCAGGCCCTTCCCAGGGGCCGAGCCGATGCGATGAGCCTTCGGGTGTACGAGCGGGGCCGGGAATTCTGGGGTCGACAGGATCTGATCCTTGATCTTGGCAGTGACGAGGCACTCCGCCTGGCTTACACCGTCGGGCTTCAGTGGAATTGAGATGCAGATGAGAGGTGGAGATCCCCGATCGACGGCGTATCCGACTGGAGGGCCTAGTTCCAATCATCAATAGCATTTCCTAATCACGTTGCGCAGACTGCTTGCCTGCATTTTCGACTTTCCCGGATGGGAGGGGCCGGTATTCAGGAGATTCATCTAACATTGGCAATCTGCCGGTATCTGAATGACTATTGGGTGGCGCTGATCGGAGCTGATTTGTGGTATCTCGGAGTTCACTGTCTGGTTGGGATGTAATGCCTTACAGCCACATTTCAAAGTGGCGGTTGTCGAAATTTGAGAGACTCACTTGAAGGCCCGAACTGAGCGTTGGTTGATTTGGACATTTGGGTGCTAGTAATGACAAGGGTTGTTAGAGGGTGTAGGCTACGTGAGCGAAAAACGAAATGCTTACCAGGAGCCCAGAATATGGTTATCGATTCACAATCGTAAGGGGGCAAACGAAGGAGAACGAGGGAGAACGGATCAGATGATGCGCGCTGCCCTTTATAGGGACAATAGAGTCGCCACCTGCCACACGCGTCCTCACATCCTCCTTGTGCGATCGAGACCAAATCACATGAAAATAAAATAATGTGTCGATGGCAATGACATTCAAGGCGGGAAAAATAGCGTTGACAGTGTTGGAGATTGGGGATTGGCGCGTGGCGGAATGCCAGCCGCAAGTCTATGTAGTAATCGGTTGTTTTCATGATGTGTGTGTCAATGAATAAGAGCCTCAGGCAAGATACTCGGGTCGGTCCCTGACATAAAGATAAAGATGATCGATAAGCGCTAACTTGCGCCAATACCCGTCCCATACTTCTGGCGGGAGTCGAAATGCGGAGGATTGTTGCGGCCTCAAGTTTCCAGTGCCCCATTGGCGACTTGAGACATAACAACCCTTTTGAGAATATCGTTGGTGCTTGAAGCTTGAAAGGTGACACATTCTATGGGTCACTCTTCCTTGGCGGCCCGTGGCCCGGGGGCATCCCGACGCCAATTGAACGTTTGAACGTTTGAACTTAGCCCGACCATCGATATCCAGCATTTGGTATTTAATTTTTGCCATCGAGACGGCTTTCACACGTGCTAACGATGCCAACGGCCCGGGGTTTTGGATCCATTTGTTCGGAAGATTCCGAGCGTGGTCCCGCTGCCGTCCTCCATGTGACTATTAGCCGGTAGGCGGCCTGCGCCTCTGGTTCCAGACGCTCGAATGCCCTCTGGAGTCTGATACTGCTTCTCCCGTTCGAATATGACCATTACTCAGTCGAACTCATCCTTTGCATAAAAGTGTCGTTCGTTGCGGAGAAGGACAAGCAGCTGGGGCGGGAATGCGACCATCCGGGCTACCTGCCCGCTTGCTAATCTGCATACACTGTGCTTCATGACACACCATGCAACCGGGCTAATCTGGTTCTGACATCCTCCACGCTGCAATTGAGCCTTCGCATCGCCCAGTCAGGCCGCCTTTGGAGAACGCGAAGGTCACACAACATTTCAACTGGCTCCCCGTAAACCCTGCGCCGCTTTCCTACAAGGGCCCCATACTTGATCGTATTCTCCTTGTCACCAAGCGCGATGTAGGCATCGTAGATCGCTGCAAGGTGTTGTTTGTAGAATTCCGAAGACTCGAGTCCTTCTGATTCGATCACTCGGATCCACCAACGGCTGGTCTTGATCATCTCGTCGTCGGGAAGCACCTTGTCGACGACCCAGGCCACATAATTCGGGATGAGGTCTTTGACACTGGCGGCGATATCCGCCCGATTTTGGTCGGAATCTTCGGAATCTGGGCCACACGCGAGGCAGTCACACTCGAATCCATATTTCTGTAGATCTCGCTGGCGTATACTCCGTGGCTCCTCTGGAAGTGCATATCCGACTGTGATTTCCTCGCCGCTCTTGATGCGCCGCGCGGCGGAGAAAGAGTAAGCGAAGGACTTCATGTCAAAATACCGAGTTGCATTCGGGCGGCAACTAGATCATGAATATATCACTCTCAGGGGTCACATGAACGACGCGATGTCCCCATACCTGTGATTGGCCCGCGAGAATTCCTTGCATGTTCCAGAGTATCGTGCTTCATACACGCCAACCATATCAACCAGTCCTACGATTCCGAATCCATTCGTTCGAGAGATTCCCAGCGTGATCCCACTGCCATCCTCCGTATGACTATTGGCCAGAGCGAGGTAGGCGGCCTGCGCGTCTGGCTCCAGACGCTCGAACACTCTATGACACTGCTTCTCCCACTCAAGCATTTCCGCTTGCATCACTTGGTCCCGAGTCCAACCATGGGGATGTCTAATCCTGACGTGGCCCAAATGGCTCGGTAGGACCAGGAGCGGCCGCTCGACACAGATGAGATCGCCCATGTCCAGATCACGCGTCGCGAAGATCCCCAGGCCCTTCCCCGGGGCCGAGCCGATGCGATAGGCTGTTGGGGGGTGCACGAGCGGGGCCGGGAATCCTGGGGTCGACAGGATCTGATTCTTTATCTTGTTGGTGACGAGACACTCGGACCGACTCGCACCATCGGGCTTTGGCGGGACTGATATGCAGGTGAGAGGTGGAGATGGCAGGTCGACAGTGTATCCGGTTGGAGGACCTATGATCCATCATTATCAATGTTTCATGTTTTTTTTCGGGGCCCGGTCGGCTCGCCTGCATTCTCGATCTTCCCGGTTGGAAGATATTGGGATTCCGGAGACCGATATAGTGGCAATTCTGGGGAAATCAGAATACCTAGCGGGTAGCACTGATTTGACTTCGTTCGTGTTAGTTTGGGGTGCGCTGTTTTGTAGTGGCGTGTCCTGTGAATTGGATTGGGGTTTGCTGCCTTGCGACAACCTGTGGGATCGGCGACCATTATTGACACTGGCTCGAACGACTCACTTGAAGCCCCGAACTGAGCCTTGGCTGACATTTGCGTGCTGGCGTGGATGAAGGTTATTAGAGCCTGTAGGTATTAGGGTGGCTACACGAACGATGCGGTAGGGCAGAATGCTTACTGGGATCGTCGGCCCACGAGAGAAAACCAATGAAAAGAGGGGTGGGCGGGCGACTGAATGGTATTTCGTGGCTCGAATTTGTGAGGATCAACGAAGGAGAGAGCAAGAATCAGATAAATTCACCAGATGGCCGCCTCTTTATATGAAAATACGATTGCCATATGCGTCCAACACGCGTGTCCCCGTACGCCGTCGAGACCAAGTCACATGTAGAGTAAGAAGTAAGAATAGCCAATGGTTGTGATGCCTGAGGCGGGAAGTTGTATCGACCATAATGCAAATGGGGGCAAGCGGCGAGGCCGTGTGATTGACTGTTTTGACAACCGGCAAGAACTCTCAGGCTCGCGTCAAACCACTGCTCAGTCGACTGTCGAACTCATCCTTCAGCATAAAAGTTGACGTTTGTCTCAAAAAAAAACAAGCAATCGCTTTCCTCGAAAATCACCAGACATCAGAATTCCACAACTTCTAGCAGCGAGAGCACATGGCCAGGTGGCAAGAAGCATTGCTTTATGGCTTACATCGACTGTTACATATCCGCTGAGCAGGCCAGCAACAGCGAGTCTAGATCTTATCCCTGACATACCTCTATGGATATCAATCCACGAGTAATCTGGGCGCTGCTTTTCTATTCGTCATCCAATTCAATTCACCAGCGCCTGTGCGCATACTGATCTATGTAACACTGTTTCATGACAGGAATAATCGGGCTATAACATCAATCAAGCTTTCCGGATGGCCCAGTCAGATCGGCTCTGGAAGACACGAGGGTCACTAAACGACTCGATGGGAGGATCCAACTCTCCATTGGCCCTACACCAGCTTCCTACAAGGGTCCCATATCTGATTGCGTTCTCTCTGTCACCAAGTGCAACGTAGGCCCGATAAACCGCGCCAAGGTGTTGTTCGTAGAACCGCGACGACTCGAGACCTTCTGATTCTATGACCCGGATCCACCGACGGCTGGTCTTGATCAGCTCATCCTTGGGGAGCGTCTTGTCCTTTACCCAGGCTTCATAGTTCGGGATGAGGTGATCGACACTAGCTGCGAGGTCCATGCGATTTTGGTCGGATGCTTCGAAACCGGGGCCGCAGGCCGGGCAGTCGCAATCGAACCCATATTTTCGCATAATCTCCTGGCGGGCACTTCGGATGTCTTCTGGATCACCATATCCTATTGTAATTTCTTCTCCACTCCTGATGGGCCGTACGGCAGAGAAATGGAAAGCGAAGGACTTCATGTCGAAATGTCGAGTCACATTCGGGCAACAACTGAATAGCGAAGGAGAGCTAGATCAATCTCGGGGTCGCACAATGCGCATTGATGCCCTCGTACCTATGATTGGCTCGCGAGAACTCCTTACATATCCCAGCATATGGCGCTCGATAGTGCGTGCGGACAGTGTCGGCCAGTTGATCGATTCCGAATGCATTCGTCCGCGTGATTCCTAATGTGGTCCCACTGCCATCCTCCGTGTGATTGTTGGCCAATGCAAGATAAGCGGCCTGTGCGCCTATGTCTAGGCGTTCAAATGCTCGGCGGCACTCCTTGTCCCATTCGAAAATTTGTGCTTGCATCAGCTGTTCCGTGGTCCAGTCGAAGGGAATTCCAATCTTGATATGGCCCACGAAGCTCGGTACGACCAGGAGTGGCCTCTCAACGCAGACAAGGTCGCCCATGTCCAAATCACATGTGGCGAAGATCCCCAGGCCCTTCCCAGGGGCCGAGCCGATGCGGTGGGCCTTCGGGGGGTGCACGAGCGGGGCCGGGAATCCTGGGGTCGACAGGATCTGATCCTTGATCATTTCGGTAACGAGGCACTCCGACTGGTTTGCACCGTCGGGCTTCAGTGGAATTGAGATGCAGCTGAGAGGCGGAGATCCCCGATCGACGATGTATCCGACTGGAGGGCCTAGTTCCAATCATTAATGTCATTTCCTGATTCCATTAGGGAGACGGCTTGCCTGCATTTTCGACTTTCCCGGATGGGAGGGGCTGGTATTCCGGAGACTCATCCAACAGTGGGAAGCTGTCGATATTTGAATGACTGTTGGGTGGTGCTGACCTGGGTTGATTTGTGATATCACGGAGTCCACTGTCTCCTAGCGTGATTTTTTCGAGGTCTTGTAGCAATGTCGCCCAAGGTGCACTGTCGGCATCTTTCAAGGTGGATGGTTGGTCTCACAATAACATGTAGAATCAGCGGTGGTTGTCAGCAGATTGAGACTCACTCGATGGCCCAAAATGGGTATCGGTCGGCTTTGGCTCGGACATTTTGAGCTGAGTGCTGGTGTGGACGAGTGGGTATCAGGACGGACATACAATTAGAGGGACGGAATGCTTACCAGGAATTCAGATCTCGGTATGCAGTCGTCAACTCAGAGGAGAATACAAGTTGAGACCAAGGTGGACGAGTTCGTGAGGATCAACGAATTAGAGAGAAAGCGGGGGGGTGCATTAGATGGCACATTAGCCGCCTCTTTATAGGAAAAATATGATCGCCAAATGCGTCCATCGCGCGCGTTCCTTTGTGCTGTCGGGACCAAATCACATGTCAAATAAAAATAGAACGATGGCAATGGCATCCGAAGCGGGGGAAATGGCAATTGGACTTGCCTCTCGCGATGATGTTATTGCCCCTCGCGTCGGCGCTCGCCATATATATAGCGAGTATTGTTCATTCTAAAAGAAAGACAACCACCAACATCAATGTTTATTGTAGAGACGGCTACTGATTCCGTCCGAATCGTCGTCAGACGCTTGGGTGTTGTCTGCACTGCTCATTCAACCATGATCACTGCTCACTCGAACTCATCCTTTGGATCAAAATTGTCGTTCGTTACAAAGAAAGGCAAGCAATTGGGGCGGGATTATGACCATCCCAGGCCACCCGCACACCCGCTGATCTACATACATTGCGCTTCATACAATGTTCGGATGTAACCGGGCCAATCGGGATCTGACGTCGTTCGTGCTGCAATTGAGCTTTCGCAAGGCCCAGTCAGGTCGCCTTTGCAGAATGCGAGGGTCGCATAACGACTCGACAGGCTCCCCAAAGACCCTACGCCGCTTTCCTATAAGGGCCCCGTATTTAATCGCATTCTCCATGTCACCGAGCGTGATGTAGGCGATGTAAATAGCACTGAGATGGCGTTCGTAGAATCCCGAAGCCTCAAATCCTTCCGACTCAATCACTCGGATCCACCAAAGGCTGGTCTTGATCACCTCGTCATCGGGAAGTGCCTTGTCGACGACCCAGGCCATATAGTTCGGGGTGAGCTCTTTAACGCTGGCCGCGATATCCGCGCGATTTTGATCAGATTCTTCAGAATCCGGGCCGCAGGCGGGGCAATTGCACTCGAATCCATATTTCTGCAAATCTTGCTGGCGGAGGCTCCGTGGCTCCTCTGGAAGTGCATATCCGACTGTGATTTCCTCGCCGCTCTTGATCGGCCGCGCAGCAGAAAAACAAAATGCAAAGGTTTTCCGGTCGAAATATCGAGTGACGTTCGGGCAGCAGCTGAATCGTCGAGGAGAATGATATCAATTATGGGGGTCACATTGATAGCAGTGTTCTCGTACCTGTGATTGGCTCGCGAGAATTCTTGGCATATTCCAGAGTATCGCGCTTCATATGTGCCAACGATGTCAACCAGTCCCACGATTCCGAACCCATTCGCCCGGCAGATTCCAAACGTGGTCCCACTGCCATCCTCCGCATGACTATTGGCCAACGCGAGGTAGGCGGCCTGCGCGCCTGGCTCCAGACGTTTGAATGCCCTTTGACACTGCCTCTCCCACTCGAACATATGCGCTCGCATCACTTGCTCCCTGGTCCAGTCGTGAGGATGCCCAATCTGGATGTGGCCCATATAGCTTGGTATGACCAATAATGGCCTCTCGACACAGATGAGATCGCCCATGTCCAGATCGCGCGTCGCGAAGATCCCCAGGCCCTTCCCGGGAGCCGTGTCGATACGATAGGCTGCTGGAGGGTGTACTAGCGGGGCCAGGAATCCTGGGTGCGACAGGATCTGATTCTTTATCTCGTCGGTGACAAGACACTCGCACCAACTCGCGCCGTTGTGATTTGGCGGGATTGATACGCAGTTGAGAGGTGGAGATGATAGGTTGACAGTATATCCGGTCGGAGGACCTATGTCTCGACATCAATATCATTTCACGTCTTTTGGGAGGTCTACTTGCCTGCATTCTCGATTTTCCCGGTTGGAAGGGGTTGGCATTGCGGAGACAGGTATAGTGGCAATCTGGCGAAATCCGAATACCTAGCGGGTAGCGCTGGTTTGAGTTGCTTCGCGTTAGCTTGTGGTGCGCTGTCTCCAAGTGGCGTGGCCCGAAAAGTGTCCTGCGAATTGGGTCGGGGTTTGCCGCCTTGCGATAACATGTAGAATCGGCAATTGTTATCAGGGCATCAGCTTGAGAGACTCACCCGAAGACTTGAACTGAGCCTTGGCTGACATTTCGCGTGCTGGCGTGGACGGGGGTTATTAGAGCCTGTGCGTCTTAGGGTATACACACGAGAGAAAACAAACAAAAAGAGGGGCTGGTGAGAGACTGAATGGTATTTTGTGGCTCTGATTTGTGAGGATCAGCGAAGGAGGGAGCAAGAATGGGACGAATTGACGAGACGCGTCGGCCGCCTCTTTATACGAAAACACGATTGCCATATGCGTAAGGTAAAAATAGCACAAGGGTAATGACGTCCGAGGCGGGGAAAATGACACTGGATTGCCAGTTTGAGAAATACGGGGGAAGTCTATTTTGGTCCACTTTTGGGGAACCGAATCGGGTGATGAGTAAGCAGAGCGGCGAGACCTCCGGGTCCCAGATCTAGTCCGAGACTCATCAACCTGATGGCAAGAATCGCTGTTTTATGGCTTGGTTTTTTTTTTCCTTGAGCCCCAAAACACCAAGGTGCCGCCTGAAGGGGGTACTGCTATGTGTCCGCTGAGCAGGCCAGCAACCGCGAGTAGCATTTCTAGCATGTCTCTTCGGAATCCGCCAGCTAGCTAAATTACTATCAAATAACCATCAACCTAGCCCGCTGGCACCTGTGCGCTTGCCGATCTATACACGTTGTGCCACATAAGAGGAATAATCGAGTTGTAGCGTTCTGAACGCCGCAATCAAGCCTTCCGGACAGCCCAGTCAGGTAGGTTTTGGAAATAATGAGGGTCGTCAAACTGGATGGGATCCAACTCCCCACGGGCTCTACACCATCTTCCGATAAGGGCCCCGTATTTGATTGCATTCTCCTTATCACCAAGTGCGATGTAGGCACGGTAAATCGCGCTAAGGTGTTGTTCATAGAATCGCAAGGACTCGAGCCCTTCCGATTCTGCCACTTGGATCCACCACTGGCTGGTCTTTATCAACTCATCATCGTGGAGCGCCTCGTCGTTGACCCAGGCTTCGTAGTTCACGAGGAGGTCATCAACACTAGCCGCGAGGTCCGCTCGGTTTTGGTCGGATACTTCAAAATCTGGGCCACAGGCCGGGCAATCACAGTCGAACTCGTATTTTTGCATAATCTGCTGCTGGCGGATGCTTCGGGGGTTTCCAGAATGACCATATGCTATTGTGATTTCTTCGCCGCTCTTGATGGGCCGCGTGGCGGAGAAACAGAAAGCAAATGCCTTCAAGTCGAAATGCTGAGTTGCATTCGGGCCGCAACTAAATGGTGGAGGAGGGTAATATCAATCTCGGGGGACATACAAACGACACGATGACCTCGTACCTATGATTGGCTCGCGAGAATTCCTTGCATATTCCGGAATATGGTGCTCGACACGTGCGAAGAATGTCAACCAGTTCATTTATCCCAAATCCATTCGTCCGGCAGATTCCCAGCGTGGACCCGCTGCCATCCTCCGTATGAATATTGGCCAATGCGAGGTACGCAGCCTGCGCGTCTGGCTCCAGGCGTTCAAATGCTCGGTGGCAATCCTTGTCCCACTCAAACATCTGCGCTTGCATCACTTGTTCCTTGGTCCACTCGTAGGGATGCCCAATCCTAGTATGGCCCAGGTAGCTCGGGAGAACCAAGAGCGGCCTCTCAACATAGATGAGATCGCCCATGTCCAAATCGCGGGTAGCGAAGATCCCGAGGCCCTTCCCGGGCACCGAGCCGATGCGATGGGCTGTTTGGGGGTGCACCAGTGGGGCCGGTAATCCCGGGGTGGACAGGATCTGGTCCTTTATCGTTTCGGTGACGAGACACTCCGACCATCCGTCAGGGTGTTCGGTTAGGCTCGCACCGTCGGGCTTCGGTGGAACTGAGATGCAACTGAGAGGTGAAAATTCCCTGTCGACGGCGTATCCGGCTTGGGGGCCTAGTTCCAATCATTCATGCGGTTTCCTAATTCTGTTGGGGAAATGGCTTGCCTGGATTCTCGACTTTCCCGGATGGGAGGGGCTGGTATTCCGGAGACTCATATGACAATGGTAATCTGTCGGTATCCGAATGCTCATCGGGTGGTGCTGATCCAAGTTGATCTATGATGTCTTGGAGTGCACTGTCTTCGAGCATGGCTTTTCTGAGCTCTTGTTGTAGCATGGTCCAAAGTGTACTCTCATCGTCTTCTAGAACGGGATGGGGTGCATTGCCTTGTGACAACATTAGCGATGGTTGTAAATGGTAGCCGAGCTAAGAGACTCACTTGAAGACTCGTGCTGAGCGTTGGTTGGCATTCTACGTGCTGGCGCGGACGATTAGGGTACACAGCAAACGTGGAAGAGTCCTGTTCAGAATGTGGTCATCGAGTCTCAGAAGAGGGTGGGAGTTCAGAGTGGCGTGGACGAGTTCGCGAGGATCAGCGAATTTGAGAGGAAGGATGAATGGCGGATCAGATAGCACATCTGCCACCTTTTTATAGCAAGATGTGATTGCCAAATGCATCCATCGCGCGCGTTCCGTTGTGCTGTCGAGATCAGATCACATGTCAAAATAAAATGGAACCGTACTTAACTGACTGATGCATTGTCCGAGGCGAGGAGAATGGGAGTTGGACTCGCCTCTCGCGTCGCCCTCGCCGCCATAGAGAGCGTTGTTCGCTTTAAGAAAAAGATAGGCACTAATATTCTCCGAGTCTTCTCCTCAACAAAACCTTCGAATATCAAAATCCCATATACTTTCTAAAATTCTACATCCTACATCGCAGCGGCAGGAAGAATGCAATGCAAGCGACTCAAGAATCTTTGTTTTGCGGCGTCACACTGCTAGCAGAGATTTGAGAATTGAATATATTATTGATACCACGGCGCCCGATGTTTGAAGTTCGAAAGGCCGAGGTCCCCGAGGTATCCCGACGATAGCTTTGAGCAGGCTACTGCGCGGCCGTGAGTCTGGCGCAGAGATCCGACATTTCTCAACATTTATTGTGTGGAAGCGGCTACTAAAAACCCATTACAAGCTCAATAATCGGGTCGCGACATCGTAAATACTGCAATCAAGCCTTCCGGATAGCCCAGGTGGAGCCCATTTGGAAAACAGAAGGGTCGCTATATGACTCGATGGGAGGATCCAACTGCCCATTGGACCCACGGGACTTCCCTAAAAGGGTCCCGTACTTGATTGTACTCTCTCTGTCACCGAGCGCGATGTAGGCATTGTAGATAGCTTCAAGGTGGTCGCGGTAGAATCTAGTCCTTCTGACTCGATGACTCGGATCCACCACCGGCTGGTCTTGATCCCTTCGTCTTCTGGGAGAGCCTTGTCCTTGAGCCAGACCTTGAAGTTCGGGATGAGGTCTTTGACACTGGCCGCGATGTCCAGACGATTCTGGCCAGACTCTTCGAAATCTGGGCCACAGGCTGGGCAGTCACAATCAATCTCATATGTCTGCAGAATCTCCTGGCGAACGCTCCGTATGTCCTCTGAATGACCATATCCTATGGTGAGTTCTTGGCACAGAAGCAGAAGGCAAAGGCTTTCTGGTCGAAATACCTATCTACGTTTGGACGACAGCTGAACAGTCAAGGAGAGCAATATCAATCTCCGAGTCGGGCACATGAATGATGTAACATCCTCATACCTATGATTGGTTCTTGAGAAATCCTTACATATTCCGACGTATGGTGCTTCATACGCGTCAATGATGTCGTTCAGCCCTTCTATCCCGAATCCATTCGTCCGGGAAATTCCCATTATGGGCCCGCTGCCGTCCTCAGTATGAATGTTTGCTAATGCGAGGTAGGCGGCCTGCGGGTCTGGCTCCAGGCATTCAAACGCCCGGCAGAACTGCTTCTCCCATTCAAACATCGCTGCCTGCATTTCTTTTTCCTTGGGCCAGTCGTTGGGACGCCCAATCTCAATACTGGCTAGATAGCTCGGGAGAACCAAGAGTGGTCGTTCGGAATGGATGAGATCGCCCATGTCCAGATCACGCGTCGCGAAGATCCCGAGGCCTTTCCCAGGGGCCGTGTCGATGCGATGGGCTAGTGGGGGGCGCAAGAGCGGGGCCAGGAATCCCGGGGTCGACAGGATTTGAACCATGATCTCATCGGCGACAAGACATCCTGACCATCCATCGGGGTACTGAGCTAAGGTCGCACCCTCGAGTTTCGGTGGCACCGATAGGCACCTGAGAGGAATTTGGTGGCGGACAAGGTATCCAACTGGGGGGCCTAGTCCCAATCATTAATGACATTCCCTGATTGCGTTGGGGGTCTGCTTGCCTGGGTTCTCGACTTTCCCGGACGGGGGAAGTTGGGATCCTGGACGCTCATGCCATGGTGTTCTTTCGATATCTGGATGCTGGGGTAACTCTGATCTGAATTGATCGATAGCATCTCGAACTGCACTGTGTTGTAACATGGCCCGAATTAAATCATCAGTATCTCGTAAACGAGGTTGAGGTGTGCTGTCTTGCGACGAATCGGTGATGGTTGTCAACCGCGGCTGGAGCTGAAAGACTTACTTGAAGCCTCGGGTTGATGATGGGCTGACATTTTGTGTGCTGGCGCGAACGAGGGTTGATGGAGCCTGTAGGTGTAATGGACCGGTAGATGAGCTTGTGAGGGTGGATGCAGAGAGCATCAGCCGTCTCTTTATATGAACATACAATCACCATTAACACCTGAGGCAAGGGGTAATTTTTGCGCCGAACATAGTCATCATAAAACCCGCACAGAATTTAGAAACTTAATTACCACGGTTATTATCATACAAATCCAACACAACACTCTAAATTTTTTTGAGGATGTTGACCCGAATAATTGTCAACCAATATCTTGCTGTTATTG
>QGOG01006917.1:0-38996 GCA_003313185.1 Collybia sp. MG36 | reverse complement strand
CACCCCGATGCCCAAACACTCGGCGATAAATCCTACCCTCCCTGTAAGCAAAGTAGCCCCCGCACGCGAATTTGAAGGAAAAACAGACCATCAATCTCCTCTTGCCCTGCCTCAATGATTTCTGCTGTGGGGTCCAGCGCAATGATGCAATTCCCGCACTGCACTGCGGCTTGTTCCATACTCGTTGTGCAGATGCCGCAGATGGCGATGCTGGCGTCCGCCTCACACTTCTATGCTCGTGGGATGGATATAGGAGCGCTGGACGCGGCAGGGGAGTGGACTTACGATGAAGGCGGCGGTGTACGGGGCGCAAGCGCTAATGCATTGCTGTGGGATGGCGTTGGGGTCGAATGCGCGGGGAGCTAGCACCGATCCTGCTGTAATTCCGGTTGGTTGAGGCGGGCGTCCATCCAGAACAGAGGTCTACATACCTATCGGCAGAGCGAGGAGCAACAAGTATATTGCTGAACGATGATACATCCTTCAGACGGGACGGTAGTGCGAGGTGCCAGGCTTTGTTCCCCGAAGGGCGATCATTTAAGTTGTGTATTCATAGACTGGTATCACCAGGAGCCTCGTTCATCTGTCTAATTTGACATCTACAGTGCCCAAATGCAATCAATAGGCGTTTGAGTTCCCGAATCGCGCCATTTCCTCGGGATGTCCATTAGATCCCCTTGCCTGTGCGCTGCGTTCGAGGCAGCGCGCGAGTGTGTCTGCGTCCGTGTTCGTTGCGGATGTCAGCTTCATGCCTTCAAGCCACCACGATCAACAATCGCGCCCAAGGCGCGCTACCGCCTCAAGCATGGGTTCTACCATGTGCTCAATCTCATGTAGAGAGGTCAGCTGCCCTTACCCCCGCCTCCTACATGCATGATAATCATACTGATGGCGATCCGGGGGTTTTACAAATGTGGACGAGTGTGCGGTGACTCGGCGGTGAAGCGGATTTCTCATTCAGATGCACCAGATATACTTAGCATAGTCAACAGTATATCATTGCCTTCTCATCGCATTACTCGAAATTCAAATGGGATGGTGTGTACGGTATAAGGATAGAATAGCCTTGGTGAACTGGATAGTAAAGTATAGGACCCCATAGTGTTGAATGCGATCTAGGCAGTGCTACAGATACATAGACGGTCCGATGATACTATAACTTCCGGTAGACCTCTCACCAGGACTCTGTAAGTACTGGCTGGTCTGCTGATGCCGTATTCGTTGCGGGGGTCGGCCTCGGGCTGCAAGCCCCCATGATCGACAGTCACACACTGGCGCCCGGGGGTTGAATCATCGGAACGTCGAGACTTGGTGCCAACCTCTTGGAATTGGTCACATGTGTATCTTGAAATTGAATAGGTATATCCCGACGAAATATCCTGGATGTGAGTGCATTGTCCTGAAGAGAAACAGGGAGGGTTCGATCCGCCCGCTCGTCTTCCTTTCATGCAGCTATGGTAAAAGAACGAGCCAATCGGTGCCAACCCGACACCCGCCATCATTCCAGGGAGCGTCTAGCTTGCCACCCCAGTAGAACTTCTGGCCAATGAGTCTGTGGTACCATTTCCGCTCCGCCGTTGTTGCTGCGGCTGCTGCTATTCTCCGAGTTCGAGCCAGCAGCAGCACCTGGAGTCGGGCTCAAATCGAGCTGCCGCTACCGCTGTTCCCCGACGATCGGCCATGTCGCCCGCGTCGCGCGAAGTCGTCGGTGAGAGACGACACTGTGGTCATTGGCGAGTTCGCGATCGCGCCACGTGGGAATATAGTATTGCGATTCCCACACGCCTCTTGCGATGCCCACGTGGAAACCTGAAATCGGAGGTCCGCAGTTGATTCACTGAGCGAATGTGAATCTTGACTATCTCGGTATAGGCAGAAGTCCAGATAACATGGGGGTAAAATGGTTGGCGATCGACGTGGGCATCACAATTCCACATTCCCACATAGCGCGATCACTAACTCGCCATTGCCCCCGCTTGCACCCCCCGACACCGAGGCTTGCTGCAGACAACCTCGCTCCCGCGGTGCCACAGGTCTGCTCAAAATATACCATACATCGTATGCATAATCCCATATATTTGGATAAATATAGGCCGGAACATGACATTGCCAGAAGTCCTGTCTATCATTCCCAAGTCAGATACCTGTTTGATGTGCTACAATCTGTGGGAGCATAAAGTTATCGCGTCGATATGTTGATCAATCCACCTCCAGAAGATGGCTGCTAAACGATGGGTCCCCTGCTCATTTGGGAGCAACCGAATCGCAACTCCCTCGCCTGTTACAGCCCATAGGTCACCCACCAGCCTAAATCGCCAAGTGCCCCATGATGGACGCCCCCAGTATTATCAGCAAGGGGGATCCCGCAACGAGCCCAATTTTCCCTTTCAATGGATTTCCCCCCGATGTAGACCCCCCCTGGCCAGGTGCGGACACTTTAGCAGGCGGCAACACCACCCCGGCGTCCGCACACTCGTTGAGAAATTCTACCCGCCCTGTAAGCAAAGTAATCCCCACACGCGACTTTTGGAGGGAAAACCGACCATCAACCTCGTTTTGCACTGCCAAAATGACTCCCATTGTGGGGTCCAACCCAATAGTGCAATTCCCGCACTGGACTGCGGCTTGTTCCGTTTTCGTCGTGCAGAGGCCGCACGCGGCAATGCTGCTGGTGCCAATGCTACCCGTGGCCGTTCCACATTGCTATGCTCGCGGGGTGGGTACGGGAGCGGTGGACGCGACAGGGGGGGTGGACTTACGAAGACGGCGGAGATGAGCGGGGCACATGCGTGAATGCATTGCTTTGGGACGGTGGTAGGGTCGAATTGGCGGCGGAGGAGTGCGCGGGGAGCTGGCGTCGATCCTGCTGTAATCCCGGTCGGTTCAGGCATGCGCCCGTCCAGGACAGGGGTCTACATACCTGATGGTAGTGTGAGGGGCAACAAGTATATCGCTAAACGATAATACATCCCTCAGATGGGACGGTAGTGCAAGGTGCCAGGCTGTGTTCCCCCATGGGCGATCATATAAGTCAAGTATTTATAGACTGGTGTAACCAGGATCCTTGTTCATCTGTCCAACTTGAATTTGACATCTACACCAAATAGAATTGACAAATGCTCAAGTTCCCTAATCGCGACCCAGGTTCCACGCGGGCGCCGTTTCATCGAGCAGCGAGTATGTCTGGGTCTGTGCTCGTTGCGGATGTCAGCTTCACGGCTTCAAGCCACCATGAACAATCACGCACTGACGCCCGGGGGGCGTTGAATAATCACAACATCCGAGTCGAGGCTTGGTGCCAACCTCTTACAATTGATCGTCATTGCAGGCGAAGTATCCCGGATGTATATATGTACATGTCCGATCCGCCCACTCGTTTTTGGTTCACGCAGCTGGGGTCACGCGGCTAGGGTGAAGAACACGCCAACCAATACCAACCCGACACTCGCCATCGTCCCAGGGAGCGTCCAGCTTGCCGTCCCAGTAGAACTTCCGGCCGGTGGGTTCGTATTACCACTTCCGCCGGTGCTGTTGCCGCTATTGCTATTCCCCGAGTTCGAGACGCCGGTGGCACCTGGCGTCGGGCTCGAATTCGAGCTGCCGCTGCTGCTGCTGCTCCCCGACGATCCGCCATGGTCATCGCCTGCGTCGTGCGAGGTCGTCGGCGAGAGACTAGTAACTGTCGCACTAAGGTCACCGCCCCCGTTGGGCGTCGCCGTTGGGGTGCCTGCCACACCCCCCGAAACCGTTGCTGCAGGCAATGTCACGCCCGCGGTGCCGCAGTTCTGTACAAAACCTGCGACGAGACATGGTTAATGTATGCTGGAGAGCGTAAGGGGGTGATTATTACCGTCGAGGAGCACTTGTGCTGATTGTGTATCTGCCTGTGGTTTTGCGGGGTTCAGCCCGATGATGCAGTTGAGGCATGTCACGAGTCCTTGTTCAGTGGCTGTATCGCAGCCGCAGCTTGCTTGAGTCGAGGATTCGCAGCTCTGAGGAGTTATG
This sequence comes from Collybia sp. MG36, assembly GCA_003313185.1. Taxonomy (NCBI): domain Eukaryota; kingdom Fungi; phylum Basidiomycota; class Agaricomycetes; order Agaricales; family Clitocybaceae; genus Collybia; species Collybia sp. MG36. The sequence goes on along the minus strand of QGOG01006917.1, from coordinate 34,991 downwards.
TGGTTCATGAGAATGTACATGAATGTGGGAGGGAAGCGAATACGAACGACGACGGCGGAGGAGAAGGTGTTGCACGGGGTTTGGCATTGTGCGGGGATCGTGTTTGGGTCGAAACCATCGAAACCGCCGCTGGACAATGCCTGGCGCGGAAGCAGCTGGTGGGTGTGGGCTCTGGCGCCGCTAAAAGAGGCGGACGCTATATGGTATTGATGAGCAACCATGATGAGCCATGAGGCCACACTGACTGACCTGCATTTGCGACCGCGAGGCCGGCGAGGGAATATAGAGATAGTTCCATCATAATCGAAGTAAAAGTCGTGAGAGCTGCGCTGATTATTGGGTCAGCTCGAGGAGCAACAGGACAGGTGAGGTGGGGGAGAACGCGAGGTTTCTACCTGCTCCCAGCAGTGTCTCCCTGTTATTTATGCGGGTGGGAATCATTGAGAATTTCTGTCAATCACCGAGCCGTTACCATCTACGGTGGTCAGATGCAATCAGCAAACGCTTGAGTTCCCGAAGCGCGAACCAGGTTACGGGCAGCCATTATCCCACGGAATGTCCAACATCCCCCTGCCTGCATGCTGGGTGAGAGTCCAGGTAGAGAGTATCCGCATCGGCAGAACCAAATATCTGTCACGGAAGGTCATAAAAAATAACAATTTTTGTAGTCGGCTGTAGCAACTTATAGGCATTGTAGTAAGTCATAGTGTCCAATAATATCTGGCTAGTACTTACGCATTTTCCTCCGGGTAGTATACATAATTTTTTTTTTACAATGTGATTGGCAACGCTCAACGCCCAAGCACTGCGATTCGCGATTCAATGCGTTGATCATCATGCACAGGGACCGCCGGAGGCACCTCGCCGATTTTACCCGTAGTTGCCCCCTGCGCGTGAGTATCGGCTGAGAGTGTGACGTCATAATGTGGACACCGCGCCGTTTTGTGCGGTGCGCGCACAATTTTTCAAAAATTCCCCCAAGTTTGTCTCAACCTTTTCGTACTTTAAAGCGCTGTAATCAATCGAGTACATTTTCATGAAAAGTAGAGTGGTATAGCATCTTCGCCAGGAAGAATGTCACGCGCGTGTGCACAACACTCTTGATGACGAAAAGACTGCAAACATGCGTGCATGGTCTGTGTGAGCTCCGCAATGGGTACGTTAGGCGCGCACATTATCAACGGTCGCATTTGCTCCAATTCCGCACACGTCTTGTTACAATCTAACGTCCGTCCACATCTAATGATAGGCTGGGGGTAACCTCGGCGGAGTGTAGGTAAAGGGCGTCAGACTCTGGGTGCATCAAAAACCCAGTGGGAAAAGCCACCGGAGCGTGGTTCGAAGTGTATATAGAAGTTTAGAACGAAAATGATAGAGGAAAGGTTTTACCCCCAGAGCAAGCATCCAACAAGTGCCGCCATTTCATCGTTGTCTGGGCCCGTGTTCGTTGTGGATGTCAGCTTTATAGCTTCAAGTCACCATGATCAACAATCACGCACTGACGATAATCACAACATCCGATCGAGGCTTACCGTCAACCCCTTGCAATTGGTCATCATTGCAGTGTCGAAATATCCGGGATGTATGTACATGTCCTGAGGAACTTGAAAAAGGGAGGTTTCGATCCGCCCACTCGTTCCCGTTTCATGCAGCTAGGGTAAAGAACAAGCCAATCAGTGCCAACCCGACACTCGCGGCCAATGGGTTTGTAGTGCCACTTCCGCCACTGCTGTTGCTGCTACTGCTATTCCCCGAGTTCGATCCACCAGCCGCACCTGGCGTCGGGCTCGGATTCGAGCTGCCGTTGCCGCTGTTCCCCGAGGATCCGCCATGGTTGTCGCCCGCGTCGTGCGAGGTCGTCGGCGAGAGACCAGTAACTGTCGCACTGTGATCATTGCCCCCGTTGGGCGTCGCCGTTGGGGTGCCCGCCACACCCCCCGACACTGTTGCTGCAGGCAATTTCACGCCCGCGGTGTCACATTCATTCACGAAATCTGCGACGGGATATGGTTAGCGTATGCTGGAGAGCGTAAGGGGGGCGGTTATTACCGTCGACGAGCCCTTGGCCTAGTTCTATTCCTGCTGCATCTGCTGCATCTGTCTCGCAGCTGAGACATGTCACGAGGTCTTGTTCAGTGGCTATACTACAGCCACAGCTCGCTAGGGTCGAGGAAAAACAGCTCTGTGAGAATTATTTTGGTCCATGAGAGCGGATATAAATGAGGGGGGGAAGCGGATGCGAACGAAGATGATGGAGGTGTAGGTGTTGCATGAGGCTTGGCACTGTGCGGAGACCGTGTTTGTGTCGAAACCGCCGCTGGACAATGCCTGGCGTGTAAGCAGCTGGTGGATGTGGGTTCTGGCGCCGCTAATAGGGACAGACGCTATGTGGTGTTGATGAGCAAGCATAATGAGCAACGAGGCTGCACTGACTTACCTGCATTTGCGACTGCGAGTCCGGCGAGGGAGTACAGCGCTAATTCCATCATAATGGGGGTGGAGTCGCAAGAGTTGCGTTGACTATCGGGTCAACTCGAGGCACGTCTAGCTTCAATTAATGAGCAACAGGACAGACGAAGTGGGGGGGAACGCGAGGTTTCTACCTGCTCCCAGAAGTGTCTCCCTGTCATTTATGCGGATGGGGATCATTCAGAATTGTTGTCAATCACCAAGTTGTTATCATCTACGGTGAGATGTGATCAACAAACACTTGAGTTCTTGAATCGCAAACCAGGTTACGGGCAGGCATCATCCCACGGAATGTCCAACAGGTCCCTCTGCTGCATGCTGGGTGAGAGTTCAACGTTCAACGCTCAACATTCAGGTAGGGAGGAGCTTGATGTTCCCATCAACAAAACCAAATATCTGTTTACACATCGAAGGCCATACTTACTACTTAGAAAACAAGTAGGCCGCCTGTGACAGTCCCCTCTAATTGTTTGTCTCAACCTTTTCGGAAAGCGCTGTAATATCTGGCTCCGGGTAATGTACTTCGTTTTTTTTTACAATGAGACAACGGATGATTGACCACGCACCCCACGCAAGATGGATGGGCATTAGGGAGTCGGGACGCCGTCATGGCAAACCACACTGAGCGCCTCCGGTTTTATCTGGGTAACAAACGGACAGTGTGACGTCATCACAACCAAGGCGCGCTACCACCTCAAGCTCAAGCTCTCCATGGTCCGGGAGGAGCTCAAACTGTAAATCTCATGCAGAGAGGTCGGCTGCCCCGACCCCTGCCTCGCACATGCATCATGATAATCATACTGATGGCGATCCAGAGTTTTTATAAAAATCTGAACCAGGTCGAGCGGGTGTACAGTGAACCGGAGAAGCTTGACGGGGGCGGAGGTGGTGTCAACATTTCGAATAACTTGGTGGAGGCTGGCATCAAGACCCCTCCGTGCATGCCTTAACACACTGCGATCAACTGTTGACGGGTTGGAACGTCTTGCGTCCAATGTTTTGAAGACGCGGAAATCATCACCGTTGGTGGGGATGCGAGGGATCTCGAGTGGCCATTTCATCAGGTGGCTCTTGAAGCAACATTGGACAACACGCTTGAAGTCGCTGGTCTCGCTCGCATTCCATACATTGAGTGGTCATTCCGAAGTGGGTTTCTCATTCAGGTGCACTTACCAGATATACTTGGCACAGCCAACAATATAGTATTGCTTTCTCATCGCATCACTCGGAATTCAAATGGAATGGTATACAAGACTTGGTGAACTGGATAATAGCCTGATGATCTGGATAATAAAGTATAGACCGCCATAGCGCTGAATGCCGCAGTGATCCAAACAGTATTATAGATACACAGACCCATGCTATGGCCCTCTGGTACTGTAAATTCTTATAGACCCCTCGCCAGGGCTCTGTAGGTATTGGCCGGTTTGCTAATGGCTCCCATTCGTTGCGGAGGTCGGCCTCGGCTTCAAGTCAATCCGCAGTCACGCACTGGCGCCCGGGGGTGTTGAATAATCGGAACATCAAAATTTGCACCAACCTCTCAGTAATCGATCATTGCATGCATGACATTGTGTGTGTATATCCTAGAAATTAAATAGGCGAAATATCCTGAATGTACATACAGGTCCTGAAGAGGGAAAAGGGAGGGCTCGATGCGCCCGCTCGTGTTCGTTTCATGCAGCTATAGTAAAGAGCAAGCCAATCAATGCCAACCCAACACTCGTCATCGTTCCAGGGAGCGTCCGGCTTGCCGCCCCAGTAGAACTTCCCGTCAATGGGTTTGTATTGCCACTTCCGCTGCTGCTGCTGCCGCTACTCCCTGAATTTGAGCCACCAGCGGCAGTTGGCGTTGGGCTCAGATTCGAGTTGCCCACGCCGCTGTTCCCAGAGCCTGGCCCACTGTTCCCTGAGGATCCTCCATGGTCGTCGCCCGCGTCGTGCGAAGTCGTCGGTGAGAGACCAGTAACTGTCGCACTGTGATCGTTACCCCTGTCGTCAGTCGTCGTCGGCGTGGCCGCTATACCCCCCGACACCGTTGCTGCAGGCAATTTCACGCCCGCGGTGCCACAGTTCTGCACAAAACCTGCGACGAGACATGGTTAGCGTATGCTGGAGAATGTAAGAGGGTGGTTATTACTGTCGACAATCCCTTGTGATGTTTGCACTTCTGCGGGGTCGAGCCCGATGAGACAGTTGAGGCATGTCACGAGTCCTTGTTCAGTGGCTGTACTGCAGCCACAGCTTGCTTGGGTCGAGGATTCGCAGCTCTGTGAGGTCCATGAGAATGGATGTAAATGAGGGAGGGAAGCGAATACGAACGATGACAGCGGAGGAGAAGGTGTTGCACGGGGTTTGGCATTGTGCGGGGATCGTGTTTGGGTCGAAACTGCCGCTGGACTGGCGTGTAAGCAGCTGGTGGATGTGGGTTCTGGCGCCAAAAGGGACGGACGCTATGCGGTATTGATGAGCAACCATAATGGGCAACGAGGTTACACTGACTGACCTGCGTTTGCGACTGCGAGGCTGGCGAGGAGGTATAGAGATAGTTTCATCATAATGGAAGGAAAGTCTAATTCTCGGGTCAACTCGATAGGCGCGTCTGGCTTCGATTGAGGAGCAAAAGGGCAGAAGAGGTGGGAGGGAAAGCGAAGTTTATACCTGCTCGCAGTGGTGTTTTCCTGTCGATGGGGATCATTCAGAATTGCTGTCAATCACCGAGCTGTTACCAGATACGTCAGCATTCCTGGGACAATCCATCAGCATCAGGATGGATGGGCCAAGCCGTACATATAACAGGATTGTTTTTCGTCCCCGGAGACGGTTTGCCGCAAGGCAAAGGCTATAAACTGACCACCGGGAGGCTCATCGCTCTTAGGCAGGACCGGCTGCAGTTTTTTTGCTGCGAGGAGGCGCTTGGGCGGGATGAAAAAAGCTTGCCAAGGCCATACTCTGTCAAGATGTGATTGTCGGGCACGCCCGCGTAGTTATTATTAGTACGGGTTTCAGATGAGGCTGTGTGTCCATGACTCAAACTGGTGCCGCTGCACAGACAGATGTCGACGTCGGGTCCAGGTCCAGGTGTGTACCGCCTCTATTCCGTTGGTGGTAGGCGACAGTCGGCTGTATGCATCCAGTCACAGTTCAGGCGAGATTTAAGGAGGCTTATGCCATTGAATTGACAGTGGCTGAACATATTTTCACCCGTAGGCGCCGGGCCGCCACTACCGTGACTACGGATAAATTTAAAGTTGTTTCGGCAGTGGTGGCTGCTGCAATACAAACCCAAATACGCCGTGAGGCTGGGCCTAGGCCCCAGCCGCGCCCCGACAAGCGCTCTACAGCGTTCATCAGAGCTTTTACCGCCAACAGCGGAATTCACCAATTGCAAAGATTACGCCGATAGGGCATGTGGTTGAATATTCAAACCAGCAGCGATAATTACATTTGGCCTTTCCTTACATGGGGCAAAGACTCTCACACGATTTATCAGCTTCAGCGAGGCTGCTGAGGCAGCGACCCGGGGTACGCACTTAGTAATACCACTTCACCCACGGCAATCCACGCACACTGCCGAACGTCCTTCACCCTCAACACTGATCATGTCCGCCATACAAGCTGCAAAGAAAGTTATCGTAGTTGCTGGTGCGTTCCTCGAACACTCTCAGCCGCTATCGAGCCCAAAATGTATTAGGGATCGGAAATTCAACTGGGACTGGGGCTGCGACTGCGTGAGCGATCAACCCCCTCTTTACATATCACACTGAATTAATATTTCTTCAGCCGCTTGTTTTCAAAGGAGGGTTACAGCGTTGCACTCATCGCTCGGGGACAAGACTCTCTGAAATCCCTGGCAGATGAAATCACCAAATCAGGCGGAAACGTAATTCATCAAGATATACTGATCAAAACATACCCTAAATGACTGGTATTCCAGGCGGTTGCATTCCCCGTCCCCTCGTACTCCTGGGGGGACATCTCCGCCGCGTGGGAGGGGATCAGGGCACAATTCCCCAGCCCGACCTATAGCATCCGCGCGGCCGTCTTCAATGTGGCGTTTGGAGTTTGGGGGCCCTTCCTCAAGATTACCCCAGCGCAAGTCGAAGAATCACTCAGCACCAACGTCGCTGCCGGATTCGCATTTTCCCGCGAAGCTATACTGGAATTCCAGAAGAATGAGTTGTCGGAAGCTGGCAAGCGGGGTACATTGATTTTCACAGGTGCTACAGCTAGCATGCGTGGAAATGTCACCACCAGTGCGTTTGCTGCTGGCAAGTTTGGCCTTCGAGCCCTGTCTCAGAGCCTGGCGAAGGAATTCGGAAAGGAAAATATCCATGTAAGATACCCCACTCCTATCGCCGCTTTAAGCAAGCTAATTGGCACAGGTTGCACACGTTAGTTTTAGTATCCTCTCCCCAGACGCTGATCTCAATGTCATGGCACTATATATAGTCGATCATTGATGGAGGTACAGGAATACCATGTAACCATCCAGTCACATGGACTTATATATATATCTAGGAATCCTAACGGACCGCTGGCGCGATTTCAAGGGCGAAGGGTACCATGAATGGGCGGCAAAGGTAGATGGTCGGCTGAGCCCAGAGAGCATTGCGGCGGTACGATTCAGATATTCCCCCTTGTTTTTGAACATGTCTGATATCAGGAACCCAGTCGTATCTCTATCTTGTTGGCCAGGAGAGATCTGCGTGGACCTGGGAACTTGATCGTAATTTTGATTGATCTCCAAACTTTTGTTGGCCTAATCAATACCTCTCTAGTCCGGCCGGCCCATGAGAACTGGTAGTGCACTACATAGAAGAGCAAAGTCAAGGAGTTGATGTGTCCTCCAATGTGATGTACTTGAAACAACTATTAGTTCTTTGCGTGTACCATGTTTTGTGCGCTGATCAATTTTCATTTACCCCAATGAGTGGATCAATCACGCTTGATAATTGTATCATCTGGTGGGCGTTCTGTATACTTGCCGTGACGAATGAATATCAGGTAGCTATGTGAATAGCCCCTCTGTTGCCAGTAGCATATGTCCGATCATTACTTACGCCTACGACCAGGTATTATTTAATGGGAAACAAGCAGAACTCGGTGTATGCACCTTTCAATTATATGCCATGATCGCAGTGAGTTGGCGCCTAACTTGAATCTGCGTAATTATATGCCACCCGTCTCCCGTCCACCCCGAATGACACTGACCCTTGGGTGGCTGAAAAATTAACGATTGCTACCATCAAAATCCTCGGCGCGGTGCCGCCCCCACATATAAATGCCATTCGGCGCCCTTGAGCGCCTCTGGGGATCGATACCCGGGATCCCCACACAGACTACATGAAACGAGTATCCCCCAAATCTTAATCACCCATAAGTACTACATATATTGATATCACAATTCCCGCTTACCAACGACGCTATGATCGCATGTGAGCCGCATGTGGTTTGATTCCGGGGGGTATTATTTGACAGATGGAGACCCCATTCTCGCGACCCCGCCAAAAAATCAATCACCAGGGGGCCAGCCGACCAAATACCGCGTATCTGCTCATATACTGGATTAGTATGATTTCAATATTATACCCCATTAATTTCATTAATCTGGCAGATTGCCTTGAAACCCATTGCGGCGCATCTAGACTGTGATTGCTATAATTAACCTGAGCGCTCATGTCCCGTCCTTCCCATGGTTGTGATATAGAACGCTGCATTTTTCTGGTTCTATGAGAATTATGGAAGCTGCTGACCAGTCGCGGCTTGGTGGTTTTGCCGGAGGCCTCAGCAGCGGTGGCAGTTATATGCCGATTCATCTCGATGAGTCGATGGTCGAGACCAGATCCGAGGACAACCAGAACATCGGCGCAATGAATGTAACCATGTATATTTTATTATTTTGGCTCCCGGCTCCATTGGCGTTGGTCCCGATCATTTCATTTTTCGCTACAAGTTGGTCACCTGAAATTAATTCGGCTGGATATCTTTCCGAGTATTTTGATGCATCTCACTGATAGTAAAGCGAGTATTAGCGAACGGGTCCAAGCTCAAGACCCCTTGGACTGATCAATCGGGATGGTTTGATTTAATTTTTCAAGAGCTCTCGCCACTGAGGGTGCATCTTCCTGCCTAAATTGGGTTATCATATCGTGTATGTTTAGGCTGGTTTGGCAGAAGCCTTAGAGTCGGGCCAATAGGACGACTTTTCTTGCCCAATTGGGACTTTTGAAACTTATCCCACTCGCTTGCTAGTTTGACCGCTTCTCGCGATTGGACGCATCACTTAGCTGAATGACCAGCCCAAACGCGAATGGAAAACGAGTCAAATTGGAATTGCCTGAGGAATCACTAGTACTCCCTGGGGCGACTCCTGATGCAGTTTCTGAAGACCCAGACGAATCGAATCTTGAGAATCAGTGCAGCATATGCCTGCAGCCAATAGTTGACCGGACGGTCATCCCCACATGCTCTCACGAGTTTTGTTTTGAATGCTTGCTGCTGTGGTCTGGTAAGTGTTCGTGCTCCAGCTCCCGCGAAGTTAAAATATAATTACAGGTTCGCAGAGCAATCACGCCGATGCCCCTTGTGTTCCCAGTCAGTTGGTGACCATCTTATACATAATATAAGATCACGTTATGACTATCGAAAACACTATTTGAATCCACCGCACTCATCGCAAGGACCTTCGTCCCCAGATAGAACCATTCGAAACAGAGCTGTGAATCGCAGACGAGTAGCTCGGGAGAGGGAGCGGGAAAGGAGGCAGAGGGAGGATAGAGAGGAGGCAGATAAGTTGGATAGGTCCATTGAAAGAAGACGATGGCTCTACCAACACGATCTTTACGCAAAGGTACGGTATAAACTTGACGCGGCCGTGGAACGGTGGTTTGATCCTATTCACATGCTCTTTCTTCTCTTCTTCTAGCATGTTGCATCCAATTCGTACACAAAATATCGCCCGTATCCGACATCAGCTCAGTTTTCCGCGTCTGCCGATTTAATTTCTCGCACCACAACATTTTTGCGCCGTGAATTGCACGTCTGGCATAACCTCGATGTGGAGGTGCGATTAATTCCACCCGACACTGCCCAAAAATAATTTGATTTTTAGTTCCTTACAACATTCATCATTTCACTCATGAAGGCGATTGATATTCGCTCCGAATCAGCAATCAAGCTTCTCGCTGAATTTCTTGACATGGGTTCTCCCTATTTGGAGGGTGGACGGCATGTTAACGCCGAACATTTCGCTCACGGTGAGTTCTTGAGCAACAATTCGACCCAAGATGTATCCAACTAATTATATGTTCGGCATGGGTTATAAAGAAGTTTATTCATATGTGAGGTCGCCATATAAAGATTTATTTGTCTATGATACCGTCGCTCAGGCATGTGTTTTTATGTTTATTTTGACCGTCACATTATTTTAATATTGCCCCCTTCTAGTACGATATTCCACATGGTCAATCACCGCCCCAATCAGAGCAGCATGGAAACCGATGGCGAGAAGCCCCTCAATCACCACCACCATCACCGCAGCCACGTTCACCACGTGTCGAAAGAACGCGTGAACGAAGCCGATCATTCTCATGGTCACCATCTGGGCGATCATATTCTTCTTCGAGGGCGCGAAATGCTTTCCATGCAAGCGGCAAGAAACGTCGGCGAAGCCGGAGTCACGACCGCTCCCCTCGCACTTCCAGCCGGAACCCGAACCAGGATCGTACCAGCGCGGGTGCTCTAGATGCTGCACCTGATACGGGCGAGGCACCCACAGATATATTTCTCAAGTTTGATAACGCATCCCTCAATGCTCCACCCGACGGCATGGCTGACCCGGAAAGTGAGCGGATTCACCAAGGGCCGCCCACGCTTAGGGAAACTAGCCATGAGCCTGAGCCTGCCACGCCGTTGGCTTTGGAACTACCATCTACATCCTCATATCCGGCAGGGTGCACTACATCTAATGCGCCGGGCACAAGCAGAACCAGGGCCCCTCGCAACAGAACTCTACGCGACTCAATTCAAGCTCATCTAGATCTCAATTCCCGATCCACCCATGATCCCAGAGCGACCCACCAAGCTGTAGGATCACGGAAGCCCGCGTATCCAAGTACTCCCTCCCCACCCTCTGCTATTTCATCCCTGTCGGCCCAAATATCAAACAACGACAAGCAGAGTAACCCTACCGTAGGGCCCAATACTACATCCCCCAGCCCACAGCTAGAATCCCTGGACAGGCGCCAATTCAGGGAAATAATAGAAGCATCGTCAAGAACATTTACGGAATTAAATATAGGCGTGGCCGATTCGTCTCTCGTGGTAACGGAGTCAGCTTCCAAGGGTTCTCAACCAACCTCAAAAGCCTGGTCTCTCGTTACCAACGAAGCAACTGACGGTGTCGCGATGGGGGGCCATGGCCTCGATACTAATGAAAACACTTCGGCGCTCTGCGCTGTTGGTCCCGCGTTACGAATCCCACACCTGTCCAGCACGGGTCCTGGGCAGGGGGGACCCCTCATATCCACATCTGTGCCTATTCCATGCTTTTCTGGCAGCCCTGCGAAAGTACCCGCGGATCATGTTCACGTGGCATCACAGCAGTTGTCAGAGGGTCAAACCGCTCGTTTTGACAATTCGATTGGGTCCGCTAACCTTGGTTCACCCAATGACCGTGGATCGGTGCTGCGTGCGACAATACTTGCCAGGCTCAAACAGGAAAAAATAAACGCCCGCTCTGAACCTTCAGCGACCGTCGCCCGTGATAACATAGGGGTCCCGCCAAACCCAGCTACACACAGCAATGCCACTAGCATTGATCCCCGGGCCGTTGAAGCCAAACTACGCACGCGGGCGCAGCTGCAGGTGAGACTTGCCGCAGAAAAGAAGTCCTCCCGCTTTCAACAGGAACTCGAGCTGTGATGGGGTTCGCATGGTGAATTTGATTTCATAGGTATCATTATCTGCCAGTCATACTCGGTTATTAGTGTAACAAACGTGCCTCAGAGGCGTATGTGTATGGCAAGAAATGAACAGGGTTATCAGGATACAAGGGAGTGTGAATACCGACTGGCCCGACGCACGGCAAGCCTATATTAGGGGTTGGCTACTGATGGAAATTCGGGAAAGTTGCATTACAGGTTCGTTGGGCTTCTATCGGTGTCGAATTATATGATCCCCCATATGGGCGTAAGATATTGGAACTGGATCCCTTTTGGAGAGAGGAATATCGGCATGGCTCAGAAATTTAAGGAAGGAATATCAGGCGCGTTTAGTACGTGGCCATAATCAAATTCGTAAAAAGCGTGAGGTAAAATTTTGTTGGGAGATGTATCAGGCCCTGAGGCATTACCGCGCTCGAATCACGGTGTGCTCGCTCGTAGTGCGGGGGGTGAATCCGATAATTCTCGGTGTGGAATAAACATTGCTCGAACTGGATCATACCGCCCAGAGCGTTGGGGCGGCTGAGGCTCAGACGAATGCTCATCCCCCGTGTCCAGAGAGGCTCCGACATCTGGGTAAACGTCGGGACGGGAAGGGGGGGAATTTTCCCGAGTAGATTGGGACCCGCTGTGAGACCACGAGGAGGATGTGGGTCTCACACCGAGCGGAAAGGCATCATTAGCCCAATACGGTCGTGGTTCGAGTGTGAATGGCGGAGGAATTGCTAGAGGAGACCGAGAAGGGCCCTGAGGTGGGTGGAAAGCAAAAGGAGTGGTGGGTGAGTCTGGATTGGAAATGAGTGGAAGAGTAGGCCCGGAGGGCGGTGACGGAAGACGTGGATTCCTCTGGACATTAATTGGTGCAGGAAGTCGCCGGGCATGAGGAGAGTCAAAAACCAAGGGGGGGAGCGTCCGCGACGTGTCACGGTGGTCATAGTGAGCTGGGAACCCGAAATGAGGGCGATCATGGCCAGAATGGGGCCTATTAAATACTGGCAATTGGCTCTCGGAAAAGGTGGGCCTAATACCAGTATGGTGAACAGGCGAAGTATCTGGGCCGGGCATTCCGGGACCAAGTAAATGAGTGGTTTGTTCCAAGGGTACTGAATAACCACGTTGGATTGGGTCCATATCCGGGCTCCGAGGCCCAGCCAGCCTATAAGAAAGTCGCTCCTCTGTGTAATACTGACTGGACAGAGTGCTCATGGCAGTGGGAGATTGTTGGGAAGTGGTCATTGTGCTTGGATGAGGGTCAGTGAGGTTGGAGAAAGGTCCATATTGAGGAGGGCGAGAAGGATCATTCTGCGTACGCGGACGTCGAGCCTTCTGCCGTTGATTCTGGGGGGTCGTGCTTCAGTTCGTACTCCACCTCACCGAACCACACAAAATCAGAGACTTACTTGAAACCAAATCTGAAAGCATGATTAGTCATCAGCGTTTTACGTTCGGTCAAGAACCAAAAATGGTAATTACCTGGACCTTACGAGCACTCAGCCCAATAGAACGGCCGACCTCTTCGCGCATGGCAGTTGTTGGGAATCGAGACTACAGCACGAATTAGATCACACGCGTGCGCAAGGGGCTGATGGAATGATACCTTTGCAAGGAGCTCATGAAGAACCGCAGATTGATGAGGGGTAGTGAGCGTGCGAGTTCTCTTCTTTTTGGGAGGCATTGTGGAGGATTGAAGTGTTTCAGATTTTTGGCTCCGCCTAATATCCTGTTCCGTGTCAGCCATGTCATCTTGAGAATCAGAGGACGGGCTTGAATGAATGTCGCTCCTCCCTCGAAGTTCGGGAGATTGCCTTCGTATGCGCTTGGCCATTGGTTGTTCCAGCAAATTGTCAGTGGGTCGTCGAGGATGTTCTGAGTGACTAGTTCCCGCCTCGGGAGTGTGTACTTGTAAAGATTGAGGATGCGTGGGGCGTGGGCGAGCACAATGTTCTCTGATGGACTGAGCAGAGGGACTATCCTCGTGCGAGCCAAGTCGTGATTTCGTCGATTCGGGGGACGATGCAATATTAGCGGGGTGTGTATTAGGTTTGGGGGTAGTTGAACGGGATCCAGACATCCAGCAACAGAAATTATGGGGGAAACCGACTGGGGATCAATATGCGATGCAGCCTCAATACATGAGGAGCTGCAGCGCGAAGGAGGGAGGGAGAAACACCTGGGTGATAGAAGAACGAAGCCAGGGTATGGTCGATATAATGGCATGTGTACAGCAATTTGCCGACAGAGCAACAACCCCAGGAGCTGCCGAAAGTATTTATCAACGACGCAACCAGGTGAAAATAACGTCAACGTTCCCGGATAATACAGAATTCATTCGGATCTGAACGAGATCTGCAAAGCGATCCATTATTTGGGCCCAGAAGATATGTGTAAGTTCCCATAATCTTGGGAGTTACTCATGATGTTGTTTATTGTGAGGTATGTGTATCCCCGAGAGGTCGTTAGGGCAAGGGGGCTAGACACGTCGATCCGCATCCCGGAGTTTGGAGCCCAAAACATTCTAGGCCAGAGAAAGACAACCGTTGCCTCGAGGAATAAATATTTCACAACGATAGCAACGAACAAGCTGTTCATATGAGTGTCACCAAATTTGTCAGACAATGTGACCATTATGATGACAGGGTTGAAATACTTCCAGAATCACTGGCAGCGCTTCAAAGCTCGACTTTCAATGTACAGCTCACACATTGTAGACCATGTTAAAAGTAGAATCCAAAGAACCATCAATCCAACGGGAAAAGCCGCAAGTTATATATAAAAAAAGTGTTTTTACTGACGAACTGCACGCATCAAAAAATTGGTTGATGAACCTGAAAGCGGGACATATAGATAGCGATTCAGTATTGCCATGCGACCCATGAGATTGTTGGTGTCGTCACTACGTGACGCTCTGAGGCAGCTGAGGTTGCTAGAGATTAATTAGGATTATCTCAAGTTCGTCCTGGGGTTGGCCCCATGGAAGTTACTGAGATTGGGGTCTAACGGGCCCGGATGTGCGCATTAGGATGGCGATCAATACAAACCAGGATCAAAATCTTCACCGCGGAGTGTTTCAAAAATATGTATCATAATACATACCGGCAGCAAGATGTCAAGATCTGTAATCCCACGCAAACAGAAATTCGAAAGGGTGAGCACTCGAATTCGGATGAAGTAGTTTAGAAAAATATCTAGGAAAGGAAGGTTTAATGTGAGCACATAATTACGGCGCACATAAAAACACACGGGGACGATAAAATGGATACTGACTTCCAAACAGCACGAGGACATGGGGGTCAGTTGTCGAGGAGATATATCAGGTCAATAAAACGGCCTGATACGATCTCCGGACGTAGGGCAGCTGGTGAGAGGGTGTTTTTCCCTTTCTATTGTTTCGTTAAGCTCTTTGGGCCGTGGCCCGCCGCTGGTGTGCTTCGGGCGTTCTGAAAGAAGAGCCTAAAACATAAACTTGGAGCTGTGACTCACATGGTATTGATATTTAACAATTGAAATATTTTTCTGATCAAAACGCGTGAATTGTACGGGGTTTCGGCCACTTCGATGCGGACGAACCCCAGAACGCGGGTCAAACATTTGGAAGCCAATCCCGCGCCTGAGCGGGATTCCGCCCCGCAGCTATCAGCTGTTGATACATCCATTCTGTCGGTTTTAGGAATGTATTCTCAGTTGTGGGGAATTGGAATTTGCGATTCGCGGGGAAGGCTGACATCCCATGATCAGATCATCGCACCAAATGAGTTTGGCCTGGTTTGCATACTCGTGACTTTGACCACCAAGAACCACGGATTCCAGCTGATGTCGGATACCCAAACCTCTCAGCCAGGCTCTCCCCAACCGCAAAACATATCCATATCTAATAGAGTTGGTGGGCCAACTGGATTGATCCTTGTGCTTCCACCGTTAAAAGGAGGAAAGCCGTTGAAGAGCAACAAAAAGTCGAAACAGAGGATTGGTTCGCAAGCATTGTCTGGAACGCATGATGGAGACAATTCTCCAGACAAAAAGGTGCACCGGCCTGTAAAGTTAAAACCCCTCAAAGAGGTTTTGACGAAACTCATAACCCAAATAAAAAAGTACGCTATTTATCCTCTACAGATCACATTTACATTTGAACTAGAAAGGATGATTATGCATTCTTCTTGCATCCAGTGGATCCTGCTCAAGTCCCGGGATACTCGGATGTTGTGAAACGTCCCATGGATTTTGGCACCATGGCCACAAAAGTCGGTCGGGGGAAATATCGCTCACTGGAGGATTTTGCTGTAAATACTCTGCTTTCGCGCAATCGTGCCAGATTCAAATAACGCTCACAGGCCGATTTTCGTCTCGTTATTACCAATGCTAAGAGCTTCAACCCCCCAGGTACCATTTATCACACCGAGGCAGACAGAATTGAGGCTTGGGGGCTGGAGCATATAACAAAATCAGCTTCGACGGTCATACAATACGAAACCGATTGGAACATCGAGATAGAAAAGGACGATGATGGCTCCAATGTCAATGTTGATGACGACGAAGAGCTTGCCATCGAGACTCCAATGGACGTCGACGAACCTGGCCCTGGGGTAAGATCACCTTCAATCATGTCCCACACGCAACCTGGGGCTACCGGCCCTCGGAGGGGTCCGCGTGGACCTTACAAGAAAACTACTGCTACTCCCAATCACACTACTGAGACCTTGGGAGCTGACGGCAGGTTACCTGGCTCATCCGAAGGCCTCGGAGCGTTTCCGCCTGGTTCTGATTGGGCTAACATGATGCTCACATTAAAACTCAAAGGCAACGCTCTTCCTTTCTCCACAAATATTACTGATGCGTTATCCATTCAGGAAAGCGTTACCGTACAAAAAAAGAACGCCTGAGGATTGAAAAAGAAGGGCCCCCTTATCTCTCTGACGGTAGTCTGGATTATACAGAATGTAAGGGCGGCGTTCGGCAATATCGTTCATCGTCCGTTGATTGAATCGATTCTTAGTGGAGGACCCCTTTTCCATTATTTCTGCGCTTGCCCCGGCTCCGCTTGCTCGGCCATATGTTACACCGCTTTATCCTTTGCCGAAGCTACCATCATTGGGCAACCATAATCAGGATCAATATGATGTAGCGGACTCAAGCTCGCTTGCATCAAGTTCCCTCGCATCAATTAACGTCCCTCTTGATCATATACCTGCAATCAGTATCAGCAGTACACCGACACGACGTCACTGGACCATAACTCGAAATACAGTTACCCGCGGTAAAGGGAAGGACAAAGAGGATGAGCCAGAGATGGTGGACCCTCCGTGGCATGTCCCCCGTGAAGCTCATCCCGCTGACTTTGGATCACTCGCATGGCTTGCTGGATGCTTGGAAGACGAGAGGCGGAGACGCGCCACTTCCGGCATTCCTATGGAGGAAAATCAAATGGTCAATGAAATCATTCGCGATACTCTGGAATGCGAAGCCGCTGTCAAGCAATTGGATGGTTCACCGGGGAATCTAGAAGATGCATCCACATATTGGACTAATCAGCAAGCATGCGACGCAGGAGGCTATGTGCGCGACCTGGTTTATGGTGGTGTGGACGGCTTGGCTTATGTGAGGAGCCTCGCGGAATTCACAAATATGGATGAATCAGAGGTATGCCCACATATTATACCTTTGACCTTCGATTTCAAGAACTTTTACAGCTTCTCACCCCGGAAATAAAGATCAATTCGGGCTTGAGGATGCCTCTCAACCAATGGGTACTGCAAAACGTTGTCGATCCGCTGACCGACAACCGGCACAGATTATTACGACAGACAGCGAATATTTTAATAATCAAATCCCACCCCAAGGCGGCCACATGCTTCCAGAGCTATAGCGAACATGGAAGCCAATTGGCCGATCAGGTCGCGCAATCCCTTGAGGTCTACCCCTCCGTCTCGAGCGCGCTGTCGATGCTCCTGCGGATTTATACCCATAAAATTGACATGGGGGCATTGATCAAATTGCCCGAGGAACTATTCCTGAGCGAAGAAGAGTGGGCCGGAAAGGACTTGAAAGCGAAACGGAAGGCGCGGCTTGAAGCGCAACTGGAGCATGAAGCCCCAGGCTCTCTCTCGATGCCGGTCGACACTGTCAAGGACCCTCAGGACAGTGCCCAAATCAATGAAAATCACGATCTGGAGGGACCCGAAGAGTTGAAAGATGTTTTGGACTATGTCGCTGGTGTTATTACCGAGTTGAATCACGAGATTCAGACCGGTTCCATGAATTTCCATGCATCGATGGGATCCCAGCCCGAAACTGCATCCGCCATGTCAACGGATGCTGGGAAACAAGAACCTGAAAATCCACTTCTCCGCAATCTTCGCCTCAACCTTTTGGCCTTGGCAAAACGTGCACCCCTAGATACCATTGCCAAACTCCCAAAGGACCTTGTCCCAGAGCATATCCGCCACTTCGTACCAACCCTCAGCACATCGTCATGACTCGCCATATTGCTGGAGGAGCGACGGAGGCGGAGGGGTGGGAGGTGCCGGCGAGCGCAGATCCCTGTGGGCAGGTGCACCCAATGGAATCAATGTTGAGTTCAGAGCGGAGGATTATCACACAGGCTCCCCTCCAAAACGGTGTTAGCCAGTCAAATTCCACCCGTTCGCTCACCACGCATATAAATCAGAACGTGGTATATCTGTACCTTGAGGTTCTTCCGTTCTATTGTTCTATTGTTCTCCAACTTCTATAACTCTATTGACTTCCATAGAAGTACTTCCATGTAGGTCTTTTTTCGTTCTGAATCGATGTATAAAATTGATGCCGAGATCTCAGGTTGCTGTGGGCACATGATTTATGGTTATGTACCCAATCGCAGTGACAGTGCCGTCGTCGAAAGTATGATGTCGTTGGCTTCCACACAAACGCCACTCTGAGTTGAAGCAGGGGTGCCTCGTTTTCCACCTAGCCTGTGGCAGAACTGCCCCTTTCCCTTGCTCATCGCCGAAAAAAGATGGATTCCATGGGAGATTCCCACTGATGCTGTTCAACCACTGCTGGATATACGAACACTTCCTGTTGATTGTGCTCCAATTCTCATACTAACACACTCCAGGCTATATTTAGTCAGTTCCGATTACTCGCAGGCCCTATTATGACGGACGAGAAAAATACACCAATACTAGGTGCCCTATAATGGATGTGGCGTTCGAGCTGTGGTACCACCCCAACGCGGTCTACAATTCAGACGCCGTCACTAAATTCAAAAGCGGATGATTTTGGCAACACTCGATTTCATCAATACGCCTTAGCTACGTGGCTCAAAAACAACCACCTGTCCGAACAAGAACGATTGTTTCCCAGCCCCAACTCAGTTCATACGCATTGGTGAGCAACAACCAGTTGGCTTGGTATACCACCCACATTGAAACATAATTAATCGGGTATGTGGGATGGCAACCATCTCCATTAAAATCATTCAAAGTCGCATCAATCACCATTTATTAATGTAACCAGTATGTGGGCCGTGACTCTGGGTTCCGACGTCTAACCGTCGTAACCACAACAACAACAACGGGGATCCTTCGTCGATGAGTGGATGGCGGTCCCATCGATCCAGATATTCGTCGTCCTCCACTAGGGAGCACCCTTATCGAGTCTAATTCAGTGTGGTACTACATCAGCAGTTTTCTACTTCCGTTGTTGCGCGCTAAACCCTCAAACAATTTTGGGTTCCCAACAGTGAGTCGTAGGCATTCTTGAGCATCAATGCCATGACTAGGGATTGTGTGAATCATTATTCACGGTTTTCCCCCGGCATAAGATTTGATATCGCCACCGCAGGGGTTGCCTTTACCTTCCTGATAATCAGAGCGTCAACCGTGGAAGTCAGAATTCGCCATCCTCACGAAACGGTCATTCCCACACCAGGTTCACACTGGGCCCCTCTCTGATTCAGGTTCAGACAACGACCATGATCATATTCCAATCCCCATCCAGATCCTGACACAGAAGCCGAGTCAGGAAGGATGACGGAAAGTCGGAGATTGAAGCTTGTAAGTTCCCATCGCCCCCCCACAGGTAACGAACCGAAGCCCAGCAACGAAATCCCCCACCGCTACTCTCCAGTGCTGATTCCAAATTCTCGTAAAGTAGGCGTACCGCTCGCCATTTTGCGCCGGCATGTGCTCCTCCGCTCCCGTTTTGCTGCAGTGAGCTGTTTGGTTCCATATCCTTTGCCAAGCAAGTCGGACCCACATGGTCGAGTCAAATGGTGAAACCAAAACTGCAGGTTCGGATAAATATACGAACAGGAACCCAAGAAACGAGCATCAAGGGAACATTGCACATTCAAGGGTGCTCCAACCTCTTTCCGACCGGCCGTTCTCCGATTCCCCATCTTCTGATCAATTTATGAGCCAGGCCCTCAATTGTTGCTCATTTCTTGGCTGTTTGAGTGAGTTTTATTAAGGTAATTATGTGGACCTTGACCAGATTAATCGCTGGCTGAATTTGAAGTTGTTTTAACGCCTCTGCTGGGCAGTGTCTATAATCTCGAGCGCCACTCGCGAGCCGCCGCGGCACCGCCCGCGCAGAGGAGACTAATTATATAGGACGGGGGACTTTTGTCATTGGGCTGAGATAGGTTCAAACAATCCGACAACCTGAACACTAAAGAGCACCTGACATTTTTTTGCGCTCAGCAACCCCAGTTGGGTGGTGGCGCGGGCAACGTTTATCCGCGTGAATGCTGAAAGACACTGCCGATGGTGGCTCCTTGTAAGCTGCGGACACCAAGCGCCCAAACGTCGAAAACTAGTGGGGAATCGGGTGGAATCAGAAGGCTACGGTCCCTAGCGCTATTGATGATTCGATTTGTTCACTTCAAAATGAGAATTCTCTGTCTAGGGGGATTTGAACAAGCGCATGTTGCTCCACAGTAGGCTGCAAGACGGGACCAAATTAACCCGAACGTGCCCCTAAGCTAAATATGACCCTTCCCCGCATTGCATGCGATCGCGCGTCATAAACTAACACAAGTTCCGGAGCGTTGGAACGTGGAAGTGCTAATCCCGATAAACATGGCTAATAAACTAAGTGATTTCCCACCACGGTTTGGGCGGCCTGTGCTATCCCCCGTGTGCCACATGGATGGACAGCGCTCGCTGCTCAGTCCCAGTGGCTGTAAATTCCAGACCTCGTCCACGTGGAAACCGGCACAGCTTACACATCCCGAGTCCGTCGCCGAAGCATGCCGCTCGCAGTTCTACTCCTGAGACACCCCTGGACTACCACAACGACATCGATTTTAGAACAAGTCGCAGTCGCGTTCAAGATTTACAGGATACTTTCGTCGAAAGGATATGAGTCTCTTCAAAAACCTTTCCGAGAAGGTTCCCCTGCTAGCAAAGGGTATTCAACATGCCCGGGCAGAGTTCATTGGTACGTTTTTCGCCGCAAGTTTGATCTGGTCGCAATTTGATTCTGTACAAGGAACATGGAATCCGAATCGTTAGTATCAACCCGGATTATATCTCCGACCCGAAACTGAGGATTTGTTCAGGTCGTCACGATGAACCGCACGAGATAGCGGAAGATGAGTTGAGGGCGAAGATCAATGCACAACATCGGTACAACAGCTTTGCGGGAGAAAGAGCAGACAATTCAGTGAAATGGTACGCGGAACTGAGCCTTCTCCGCATATGCTGACAGGCGAAAACAGGCATATTGATGGTCATGACTACATGTGGGCCCTGTCAGAAATGTTGGACAGCGCTAAGGAGGCTATATTCATTTTGGTATGCTATATTTTGGCGGTGTCATGGCATTGAAAATCTCAATTGGGCGTAGGATTGGTGGCTTACGCCGGAGTTGTACCTACGCCGACCTCCAGCCCATTACCCAGAATGGAGGCTGGATCGTATTCTCAAGCGTAAAGCAGAGCAAGGAGTCAAAATATACGTGATTGTGTACAAAGAGGTATGAGAATCGTGTGTTACCTTCGCCTTGGGGATGCGGGTAACAAGGCTATTTTTAGGTTACACAAACCATGGCGATGAGTTCAAAGCACACCAAGGTAGATTCAACCCTCGTTTAGCGCGCTATGCCGGCTCACGCGTGCTTCTCAGAGCGTTCTTGAAGGTCTCCATGAAAATGTCGCCTGTATGCGTCACCCCGATCACATCGGTGCCAAAGGTAACCAGGTTCTTGTTTGCATTGGGTTCGATTAGTTGAAAACCCCATTAGATAGTGTGCAATTTTGGTCTCATCATGAAAAGGTACTCTACGCCCTTCTTGCAAGTCCGAGTATTTACTTGCGTGGTAAAAGGTCGTTGTTGTTGACAATCATTATGCTTGCATTGGGGGCCTCGACCTCTGTCTTGGACGCTGGGACACGCATACACACCCGTTAGCGGACGTGCATCCCACAGATTTTTCTCGAACCCTTTTTCCAGGGCAGGATTACAACAATGCTCGCCTTATGGATTTCCATGAAGTAGGATGGTATGCGAGTAACCCCCTTTCCATACTAGAGAGCGCCCGAATGCCGTGGCACGATGTACGCATTACCATTTCGTTTGGTCAGCCAAGACGCATGGCTTATGTGCAACCAGGTACATATGACTTTGTGCGGGTCTGCCGTTCTCGACATAGTCCAGCATTTTGTGGAGCGTTGGAACGAGATAAAGTACCGCAAGGTATGTCAATCCGTACGAGCATAACTGATGTCGTCATTTCCCGCCTTCTTCCAGTACCGTGACTCGCCGTAAGTTTACCTCTCCTTCTGTTGACGTCGCGTCAACGTGTTTACGTAGCCGAGTTGATTGGCTCGCGCTGCCTCATGATGTGACCGCCGCCCCTAATGAGGCGGTTGTTCGTAAGTCGCTGGAAAGTTCAATGGATACCAACTCCTATGCTTACATTTACTAGGCCACCCCCACCGGGAGAAATGGCACGCCATGGGCCGTAAATACAAGCAGCGCTGGCTCGGTAGAGAAGATGACAGGGATGAACAAGAATATCCACGCTATCCAGCATCTTGCAGAGTTCAAGTCGTCAGGAGCGTTTCTGATTGGTCGCACGGTGTGTTGACCGAACATAGCATCCAGAACGCTTGTAAGCCATATCAGCAACTAGTCGATAACAATCACTCATTATGCCCAGACATCCAAATGATAAACGAAGCCAATCACTTCATTTACATCGGTACGCCCTTACTCACCGCCACATTCCCCCTGTGATAACCCCTTCTATTACCTATGTAGAGAATCAATTTTTGTAAGTGCAACGTTACAACTACTGAGGTACCTATACTGATTGACTGCTCCCAGCATCTCAAGTACAAAGGAGGGGGAACAGGTCAAGAATTTGATCGCCCAGGCTCTGGTTCAACGTATCCTCCGCGCGGCCCGAGATGGCGCAAAGTTCAAGGTTTTGCTATTATTCTTCTCCATGAGGAGCCTTGTTAATATGTCTAACCAGGTTATCGTCGTAATACCTGAAGTGCCAGGTTTTGCTGGTGATATCAAAAGCCAGGGTGCCATCAAGATTATCATGGCTGCCCAATATCGTACCATCAACCGCGGTGGAAGTAGTATTTATGAAGAAATTCGCAAGGCTGGTTATGAACCGTGAGTGCTGCTAGTGTCAGTTTCTCAAGTAGGTCACTCATGCTACGTATAGTCTGAATTATATTCGATTTTATCATCTGAGATCCTATGACAGGCTCAACGCTCCCACTTGTACGTTCACTCATTAACCTCATCATCCACTATCTCAACTTTCCTTTAGCTTCATTGATCAAGAAAATGGAGGATGCTTCTGGGGTCCAATTTCATGCGGCGCAAGTCGCACTTGCTCGCCAATGGATTGGCGATGATTCAGAGACTGATCAGAAGGATGTTGCCATCGCATTACCTCAACCGGCTGATGAGAGCTTGGCTCACTCGGGCAAACAGCCCGCCAAGGTTGAAAGGGTTCCTATACCTACTTCTGAAGAAGAAGCCCGCCGCATCATCGAAAGATTCGAACACGGGGCCGATGATATCCGGGGAGACGAGGACGTCTCTGATACCGTTGCTCAACACATGCTCAATGATAGCACAAGCCTACTGGATGAAAAATGGCTTGGGACGCCAGAGGAAGAACTCAATTCGTATGTTGATTCATTGCTATCACAGCCTTGGCTGAACCGTGATTAGATATGTCTCTGAATTGCTTTATATTCACACTAAGCTCATGATTGTAGACGACAGGAGGGTTATCGTAAGCAATCTAAACATCATTTCACTTGACGCCTACCTACTCCGCATCACCAGATGGGCTCAGCCAATATCAATGATCGCAGTCAGAAGGTGTGACTGTTGCGACCTCTTTATTTGCTAATGCTGATACAGTGCGGCTAGGGTGATGGAGATTCTGAAATTGCTCTTGTTGTAGAAGACACTGACATCATTGAGACCACCATGAACGGACGACCTTTCATGGCCTCACGCTTTGCATCATCCCTCCGACGGAAACTATTCAGAGGTCGGCCCAAGCATTCATGTTTGCATGACCAAACTCATAGCCAATATCAGAACATCTTGGCCTCATTCAACCCCAGATCCCTCGTAAAGGGGACCCGCCCACATCGTTCATGAAACCGGCCCCAATTCCAAACGAGGACGAGACATACAAACAGGAGGATCAAAGGGTTGCTGACCCTATCTCTGACGCCACGACTCTTTTGTGGAATGAGACCGCCCGGGAGAACCGTGAAATATTTACAGAGGTTTTCCGCCCAGTTCCAAATAGTATTGCGCGGGATTGGTCTTCCTATGACGTAGGTCTCCGTAGATACATTCATTGTTCCGATCCTGATTATGCCCCTCCCAGAAATACGTGCCCAAGGTGAAACCGGGACACGTTATCCCCGGCATCAGCCTAGAACGCGTCAAGGACCGGCTTTCTCAAGTCAAGGGCGCGCTTGTGGAATGTCCGCTGGTTAGAACTTGCTTCAATCGCTCTGAAACCGCCACTGATCTTTGTCCATACAGGACTTCCTCATCGATGACCGGGACTTTGTCACGGGTCCAGAATGGAAGGGTCTCAGTCCCACTCTGCCGATTTATATTTGATCGACGCGACCTGGGTTGCTGTCAAATGTACTATCGTGTCATCAAACACCCTGTTGTTTCTACTCTGAATGCTAGCACCGATATGAATCACTTGAACTCATCTGCTGTCGTGTCCAGTCGCCCTATCACTAGCATCATGCCCATGGGTAGACCTCTATGCTGATGAAGGCGAGATTACGGGGAGATATTATCGAGGCACACACACAAACGCGACAATCGTTCTGTTCTCGTGATGACATCATGTTGCTTGTCGTCAGCGACAGGGGCATATGGCAACGGATGCGTATCTTTCGCGATCCTTTTATGATCCTGTTGGTGCACCCTCACTAGTACCCCGGCCAAAAAAGCAAACGGAGTGAGCTCCCAGCTCGTTACTTTCACTGTCGTGTGATCAGAGGTTGCATCTGGGAATTGTGCCCTTGGGGCTGGATTTATGAGCAACCCGATCAAGACTTGCGCAAAATGGGGTTCTGCGAACAGGCTTCATATAAATTTGAACATGCTGTAGAGTAGTCTGATTCAAACCAAGCCATAGTGTGCGCTGTGCGGGGCGATGGTGCCTTGACCACGGAGAACTGTTGGCGCCGAACCACTCACTAGTATTCGAAGGTCCAGAATTCCACGCACGGAGTCTGATAGATCCTCGGGACCTGGACACAGGATAGTTGTAATCTGAATGTTGGGAAGGACAGGTCAAAGTCTGATGATGACGCTCCTGAGCGTATATACCCCATATTCTTCATTTGAAGAGGATCGCCCGCGGAAGGGCACCGAGGCACCTACATGTAAATTGAGTGGATGAGCTGATATCCACAGCCATCAGAATCGATTGGTAACAAGATATTAACAATATACAACGTTCAAACCGTGTCCTAAGAGCGCAAAAGTCAGATAGTGGGGCTGTGGGCGTCAATGGCATGCAGTGGTAGGCGGAAAATCCTGGATCCGTGGGTGCGGGGGGGAAACGTGGTTAATATTTTTCTAGATATTATGCAATGTGTTAGGAGGCGATGTGAATACCCGAATGAGTGCTGCTGTGCTGGTGTGGGGCTTTGGGAATGAGCACTATGGTATCGCAGTGGTCGGGACTGGGTGGATGTAGCGTATTTTATCGAATCGGATTTGAATGAGAGTGGATCCCGTGTGACCAGGTGTGTGTAGAAAATGGGAGGGAATAATGCTGATCCTGTGGGTCGGGCACGAGGAGCATGAGCACCGCGATGCCAACTATGGCAGATGAGAACGACCAAGGGCCTCAGCTCACCCCTTCGGAACAGGAATAATGCGTAAGATGACACAGCTCAAAGAACAATGAATAATACCTGAAACTGTATATGTCAGAGGGGAGGACTCGGAGTGCAGCATCTACATCAGTCATAGGGTTGAGCGAAGGCCCAGGTGGATATGTCTTCCCCAGACTCAAGGCGCGCCGGGGAAACAGCCGCTGGTCCACGCCCACACTCGATAGTGATCTGTAAGCCAGGATTGTGCCAGCGCGGCTGTTGGGCGACAGACTCTTTGTCATAGACGGAAACTGGGCTCAGGCATCCCGGAGTTCCAAAAACACAGGGGGAATCGCAGGGTAATATAACAAAACAAAACAGTCAACAGGGTGGGTCGAGGTCTTCCACTGCGGCTCATGGTGAAACACTCTGAATTGTCAGCTTGAAACCGCTGTGGGGCTCAGATCCCACACCGGGGTATCAGCCCATTTATTCCTAGACAGCCTTCTCTGCGTCGGAATGCAAGTTGTCAGATGCTGATTGGACGCACGAAAATATCCACCGATATTCATAGCCTATTGTACAGCGGATTCGTCACGGCTTCCGCGCGTATGCGGTACACGCTTGACCTAAACGTAACTCGCATGCCTGTTTCCCTCCACATCATCAGACAAGCCCCATTCGGGGGACCATTAGTCACGCTCTGCGCGGACACGTCGGTGAAAGCAGCGATGTCGCGATCAGCGCGCGCGGCTGCCACTCTCGCGTTGAGGACATCGGTGAGGACCTGCGAATCTACAACGCCAAAGCGTAATGTTGTGAGGCGCGGCGCGATGGTGCCCTCGCCAAGGGCGCGCATGACGTCTGGGTACATCCCAGAGTTGTTACCAAGCCAGAGAGTGGAGAGGTTGGGTATCAAACCCAGCGTCTCAGGCAATCCCTGGAGGGACAGGAACGCCGATAGATCGAGTTCCTGAATTGTATCGCATAAAATTGATTGGAGCACTGGCATCGGCCAGGGCGCGGGGCCCGCAAAGCGCCATGCTGGCACCCCAGGCAGAAAAGTGCGAAGGTGGGGAAGGCGAAGTGCTTGGAGGAAACAAGAATTGTGGTCTGCCGAATCACTGAAGTCGACGTGAAGGGTGTGGAGAGACGGTAGATTGACGGGATGGTGGTGGTAGAGCTCTACTATCCTGTATGAAACAAACTCGTTGATGGGGGATATGGATATTCTGCATTCCTGAAGGGAGGTGCATTGGCGAAGGACGTCCAAGCATTCATATGGGGGGGTGGACGAGGAAATGCGCAGAGTGGTCAATTGATGCCACGGTACGTGGAGAGCTGTAAGATTCAGGGGGAGTGTGCGAGGTCGGGAGGTTCCTAGCACTAACGTGCAAAGTTGTGGGCATGATTCGAACGCCGTGGTAGGTGGAATTAGGTACTCAATCTCAGTGCCTGGATTGAGAAGACAAACTGTCATGCTCTGAAGAGAGCATAACGAGCCAGGGGGGAGATTTAATAGCCAATAGAGTGTTGCTGCGTCGATGCAGAGCCTCAACGACGAGCAGCGACGCACGACAGGGGTGACAAGATTAATAATAAGAGGGAACATGCTAGAGTTGACATTATAAGGGAATGCAAATGACAATGGTGCTTGGGCGGATCTGTATATCCAGGCATGGATAGGGTCGTGTTGCAGGCGAGGGGGAAAGGACAGAAAGGTGACGGATAAGTCTGCCCAGAGGACAGGCATGGAGAACGCGATCGCGCGCCATTGGGAGCAGATGCAAGTGATTAAGAGCCTGGGCTCGTCTACCTCGAGCGGGAATGATGTTCGTCGTGGACAGAGCTCCCGAAATATCGTTTGAATAATTTCGACGGGCAGATTCATAATGGTAAGCAGAAATAATATTCTGGGCGGCCCGCCCGCCTATACTATAGCGCGTTTCGGCTTTGGCTCTGTTTGGCGGCAGCTTCCGCACTGCGCTGCCGTCGGGTGCACCGGCGCCCGCCACGAATTGATAAGGCCTCTTCGAAGTGAAGGACTCGGGTCAGACTCGGGTCAGATTCACAACGACGTCATGTGATCGTGATTTGGTGTGACCGATGGAACGGCACGTCGGCAGTGTAGCATCACACGACTCGGGCTCGGGCTCGGGCTCGGGCTCGGCGTCGGGGGTATGTCACGTTTTTAGCACGTGACATGCTTGAGGCCTACCATCACCACCGCCAGTGCCAGGTCCTCCATACCTATCACCTTCGGGAGGCCACAAAATTTCCACATCGCGAAGCACTGCGGCGCTCGATGTCAGAAGCACTCTACGTATCCTGCGCAGAGGTCTTGTCGTTGTGTCAGTCAATGAAAGATGACCTCGACGCGCTCCTCGACCCCGAAACTGGGTTTGCACCCAGACTGAGACAAATTTGCTACGATCAGTGAGTATGCCAGCCCCAGAAACTGTGGTTCTCAGACTGAAACTATGCGCGTAGGTTGATAGAATTGGAGGAAACGGGGGGTCAGAGGGTCTCAGCCGAGGAGATGGAACTCTTGCGCCTAGAACATAATACATGGAGTCTGCTGCAGGCAGTAATGCCGTGAGTGGTCCTACTTCCCCGAGCGTGGGCACTAACCGCGGACAGTGCACGTAAAATAGAACGACTGAATATCCGAACTGCGCGCGATTTGCTCTCAGAAAACCCGTATACACCAACATCCACTCTAGCACAAGCCATCATGAACGCGTCTCCATTGCTCACGGAGCTTGTTGTCGTGAGAGAATGGCTGCATGATACCGCACCCCCGCCCCAGTACCCCGAAGCCACAACCGGATATTGGAAGTTTACAAAACATAGTGTGATGCAGTCGTTGCGCATGGGCAAGACGCAGCGAGATGGGCTGGTTACGGAAATGGATCCTGATGCTGTGAGCCGGGAAGAAGGGAGGGGGCTGGCGGCGGACGATGCTGTGAGTTGGATTCATATGACAATGGAAGAAGACACCTGACTTGGACCCAGAGCTACGAGAAAAGCTTGACCCAAGCGTTGTATTCATACATTCGCGCGGGCCGTCTCAATGAAGCCACTGATCTATGTCGCACTGCCCACCAGCCGTGGCGCGCCGCGAGTATTCGCGGGTCACTACTATTCCACTGGAAAACCATAGGTTCTCTTCCACTTCGGATTCCGATAACTCTACTGACTTCGTGGTAGCCGTCGAAGATCAAGAGGAGGATGCGATGGATGACTCTGATGTATGGGCAGGAAATCGGCGGAGGCAGTTATGGAAGACCACCTGCACACGCGCGGCTCTTAGTGTACGTTCCTTCGCTTCGATGGAGAGTGCTCTCATGACTATATCAGAAAAATTTGAGCAACCACGAACGCGTGCTGTATTCTGCACTGGCACCCTCACCTCAGACATCGGTCGTTCTCAAGTCCGCGTGTCGGACATGGGAGGATCACCTTTGGGCGCAGGTCAGCATTATGTGCGAAGAAAAACAAACAATGGAGCTGGCCAAACTGGGGGGAGGATTTTGGGAGGCCAGTTTGGATGCAATTGAAGCGGAGATACCTCCAACTACACAAGAGGAGGACGAAATGGAAGAGGAAGAATGGGAAAAAGAGGTGCGCAGTGCACTGGAGAGTTTAAAGACTGTTGCAGTCCAGGATGGGTCGGCAGATCATATCACACACCAGTTCTCCCCACTCATATCGCTATAGGCCCGCTGCGGATCACGCTTTCCATTTCTCCCAGTTACACATTATCCTAGACCGGACAAACACGCTCTTGGAAGTTTTCGCAAATGGCTTACGCGACGGATTGTACCCGCCATCATCCTTCGAGTCAGTTTCAGAATTCTAGTGGACGGTTCTCCCATCTCACAAGGTCTAGATATCCCGCGATGTGCCGGTTCTTCGCTCACCTCTGCCTCTTCCTCCAAATGATCGATATTCCTGTTCCACCACTCGCAACGCAGGCAATATTGGAATCGTATCTACAGGTTCTCGAGGTGTGTGGCACCCTGTTCCCCTGGTTGTAGTCACTGATCCTCCGTGCATCCCACAGGCTGCCGGGCAGCGTGACTTGATTGCTATGTACGCTGGCGCCTTGGGAGACAATGCTGTGGAGCGATATGCGATGTTCCTGGTGTCTTTGGAACTCTCTGCTGATGCCTCGGAGCGGAGGCTTACTCTAATACGAGCGAGAGACCACGGTCTTGATATGGATCGTGTTGCTATTACGGCTGCAGAGCGCACAATTGAAAAGGCCTTTGAGGTAAATCGACTTTTCTCAATGACCCCCTGTTCCTGTTGACCGATGACACTGCCCAGCTATTGCCCCAACTGAAGGGGCCGCTGCCATCCATCATCACGATGCAGCCGCCGCCGACGGACGCAGAGCTACTGCTACTGCGCTCGATTGAATGGACGACATTCACTGACACCACATATAACACGGCCCTCGAGCAGGCCAATGTCATTCTGAGATATTTCCTCGGTGAGTTGACCTGAGACAACGAAGGGAAATTGAGCTAATTTTGGTGGTTTACCAGGCTCTGGGCGGGTCCAGGTCGCGCAAAAATTGCTTGAGATGCTACCACCCGAAATCGGCTCGATCGCGGAGCCGGAAGAGCGGGCGACGGAATATCTGCACTATCGGCAATTCTTCATGATCATGGAAACCCTGAATCGTGTGGTGGAGTGTCAGTCACTTGAAGCTTCGCACATGAATAAAGAAACACGAAGTGCATGGCTAGCAGACTACAGAGTGAGCGGGGCCATCATCTTAACTGATATGATTTGACTGGTGGTGCATCAAAAGGGTTTGATAGACCAGGCCCGCGACCAAATTACAAAACTTTTGACAACTGAGTGGTTGGTCACTGACGTGGAGATTGGGGGTGGTACGTTCATTTTTATTATTCGCGCACCCGATTTTCCTCCTTCTGAACCAAACCACAAGGCGATCGCCGTCGCCGCGAGCTGATCCGGATCCGACAAATGCATATTCCAGAGCTGGTAATTCGGCTCCACGTCCTTCTCCTCAGCTCACGCCATCGTATACCCGAGTCCGTCCACTTCTTCGCACCCAGTCATGTTCATTGCTAAATACACCACAGAAATCTTCCCCGTGCCCTAGACCTCGCGAATGTTGTGGCAGATTCCCGTTATAAATTATACGAGGACTTTGTCAACGAAGAGGGGCGCAGGCTGAGCGATTATTTGAGCGCTGTTCGCCAGGCCATTCTCGCTGGGCTAGAGGGCGGTGGTTCCGACCCATTTAGGGCTTTGCTATGATCAACGCTGAGTACTGAGAGCTTGTAATCGCCTACTGTTGTAGTGTTTCCATGACCCTGAACCCCCACGAAAGAGTTGGTGTTAGTTGTGCGGCCGTCTCTGATTCAAACAAAGCATCATTGGCGCCTATACCGTTTTTGGCGTTGGACCCGGCGAGTCGGCGGCGACGATCCTCTACATCGCGTAGGACCTCAGGATAGGATTGGCTCATCATCATGACCCATCGGCGCGGTTGCTTGTGTTGGAAACACACAGGATCGACAGCTTGGCGCACTAGTCTCACCGCCCGGCGACCATAAAACGAGCCATCCTGGACCCCACATGCGCTCGTTGTCAACCATATATTGAGCCATTATTGACACTCCGTTCCCAACGGGTGACTTGGATTTGAACAATGAGACCGAAACCAATGACCAACGGTCGACGGTTTCAAGCCCAACATCGGTCCGATATCAGAAAGCGAAGACTCGAGAATTCATGTTGAATGTCGAGCTACGATTTGGGCGGAGCCGACCCTGCCTTGACGGCCACCCAGATCTTTCGCGGGGATTCAAAATTCCATCACCAATCTGCAAGCGATCCCTTGGTTTACTGTTGGGCGCATTTCAACTACCACTGCCCGCCCCCTGCTGTCCTTCCATCTCCGTCTGAGATGAGCTCGAGACGTGTGGTGCTTGCTAGGGTCCATGGCTATTTCAATTCAATTAAACTCATTGAAACCCACAACGTATTTTTAGCTTGTACCAAGCCGCTTTCGCTTGCCAGTGGGTGTTTCAGGGCTGGCGAGAAGCTGAATTTGCTCATGTCTCGTTACACACCGAGACCCCGTCCCGTGGGTCCCATTTATCGCATATATAGGGCACAGCTATGAAGTTTTGGCCCCTCCCTACTCCCGCCTCTTAATTTGCTTACCGTCCGGACACCGTCAAATGGTCGACATATCCAGAACCTATGGCGCACTCCTAGTTGGTGGTGTGGTGGCTTCAGCGTCCGCATCTCGATCCATTTCTACTGTGATGACTACCAGCTGATTCATACCAGCTTCTCAGGAATCGTTACGGTGCAATTTTGTGCCTACTTCAAATGTTACCCATGCGATCCTGTTGGCCTAAAGCTTCTGGTGGCTCCATTTGCTCCAGGGTGTGATCCTATTTGCTAATCCCATCCCCTTCACACAGGTCGCAGCAGTTTGGTCCGTCCGGCGCCATGTCTGCTGGGTTTTGCTCATTTTCGCTCACAGGTTTCTCGATATTTTACATACTGTCTTTATCAATCTCTCCCTGTGGGATCATCTCATTGTACATTACGGAGAATCTTCGAGGATCGACTTGGTTCCATGGTATTGTTATTCTCCTTCGCAATTTCCCTTGTCCTTATTCATTTCCTTTAGGAGTCTAGCAGTGCGTGGACATTTCCAATCTTCCAATATACTCTCCAATTCAAATCACTCGCGCGCAGCTTACAATTGCCGTTACGGTATATCTTCCCGCTTATATTTCTTCAAACCGATCACTTAACACTACCAGGCCTCCTTGATATTCCTCGTCCATTGGTTCGTCAATCCTCACACCAATGAAAGTGTCACCAGTAATTGATATGACCCAGCTTCTTCATCAACAGAATATATAAACGTACGCCCTCCAGACTATCTTACATATCTTTGTCTGACTTTGAGGAAGTAAGCAAAAATAAAATATATCTCGCGGTTCCTTTGGTAAGCCGAGCTATATTCGAGTTATCAGATTTTGTTCATGCGGTTTCCATAGCTTGCACTCGCAGCGCTTAGACTGTGTACGTCCTCTCGACTTCTTCTGTCAGCACTCTAACCGGGACCTATCAGCCCTTGCGTCCCGTATGTTGTTTCCCCTCAAATATTTGTTCATATCTTGAGCATCTCCTGTGGTAATCAGTTACGACAACCAAGCTGTAAGCCGATTGTGTAATTCCTTGTCAAAGCTAAGGCTCATGTTCTCTAGAATCTCAATCAACAGCTTATCCAAATTTGTGATTCATTACATGGTAAAACCGAACCCCTTTTGAGCGTTTCAGCTACCCTGTCTTCTGACAGCCTGATTCAAGTGGTCTGTTACCTCGGGGCTGGCCCTGTCCTGCTTCGTGGATGTCCTGATCACGGGATTGCTCTGCATGCTACTCCAGAACGGCAAGAAAACAAATTCAAGGTTAGCCTCAGAACCAGAGGGTTGCTAAATGCGTGAATTCATATGTAGTTTGAACCCTGTGCTGGACGCGCTGATGCTGTACGCTGTTGAAAATGGAGCTTTGACTTGGTATGGCCGCGAACAATTCGCTTCCCAATGCACTCACGTCACCCCAGTGTCGCGACAATAGTTTCAATGATTTGTGCAAGTCTCATCGTCGTTGTGCTCCCCCAGTAAATGGCTAATGTCTGGACTCAGTGGCTGACCATGCCGACAAATCTGATATTTTTGGGCATCCACTTCGTCATCAGCAAGCGTATTTCTTTTCAACTCCTATAACCCATCTCTTGTCTGACGATATTATAAGTCTACGCAAACTCGCTCCTGGCCACGTACATTCGCTTTCCGAATTTCACATTCATAAGCTAACACTCACCCCCTCAGTCTCAATGCCAGAAAACACCTTACTCAAGGAAGGAATGCTCGCATATCGGTCTCTGGTGATGCGCCAGTGGTGTTTTCCCATAACTTTCGAGCGTCAAGAAAGCCAAGCGAGCGTGTATCGGTAAGCTGAGAGTCTGCATCTATGGTAACTATTGCCCATGCTCTCCATAGAGAATAGAGTTGGCCAAATCGGCAACAGTAAGTCGCGTCATTTTTGACCAATGTCACTCCGTAACTTATCTCCTAGCTGCAAATCAATGTCGAGCAAACCACTATTTTCACTGTTGATGAGACACCCTCCAAGATGGCAGTCTGAAGGTTTGGCATTTCATAGGGGCCTACTACGTGGACGTTGGACTACATGTTGGGTAGATAATTCGGTCGTTTACAAATCAGAAATAATCAATAGTATCACCAATTTGGGAAGCAGTCGTGAGTGAGAGAAGTCCAGAATGTTCTGCTATTTGCTCTAGTCAGACTTTGGGACAACGAGGGCAAACGTTTCTCTGAGAGCCTTCTTGGAGGGTGAGAAAAAGTATTCTCCTCCCCGCGGTATAACCCAATCTTCCTTGAGCACCAGCTCCTTCGCAGGGTCATTGGGGTCAACGCCCGATAGTTTCCTGTCAGGCCCTTGTCCAATCAAAGCATCAAAACTGATGGGTGGTTAGCGAGTGACGATATATTATCTGGATCACGTACCCGGGTTCCTCTGGCGTTTGCTCCCCAAAGGGGAACGTCTTGTTGTTCGCCCAACCTAGGCATATAGGAGGTCAGTTTAAGCGCGGTGTTGTAAGAAGTCAAGTTCATACTTTTTTGGATAAATTGGAATCCGTTGGTGATGCTGCTTTGATAGCAAGCGAAAAGTAAACCACGGCCGTGGTGTGTCCTCGCCTCACGTCGTTCCGTGCGCGTGACCTCTGGGCCAAACTGGATACCTCGGCGCATGATGCGGCGGTCCTCGATGGAGATTCCTAGTGCTTCCAAATCTGCTCGGGGGAGAGTCTTTCGAATGTGGGATGCAAAGGGACAGAGCTTTTGGAAGTTGCGCTCAGCAGCAAAGCTGAATGCATTGTTTCTAGAGCAATGCGTGAGTGGGGTTATATGGTGAGGGTATTTGGGATATACCTCTGGGGATCGGCAGCTAGTTTCTCGTCATCCTTGAAGGGAGCCAGATCGATTGGAGCGCCTGAGGAAAAACCACTGAGCGTGGATTCGTGGGCATTAGGCGAGTAGGCACCTACCACTCTTCCAGCGGCCAACGAGCCGAGCACCGAGGAGTTCGCTGCCCTCCGCTTTAGTCATCCCTGGCATTTTGATAGGGTTGTCATCCAGGAATTTGTTGAATTCCGGCACCCGCTG